>JAIPRK010001468.1:0-63115 GCA_025469195.1 Chaitophorus viminalis
TCAAGATACTATTCAAATAAATAAACTGTAAAGTATTTAAAATACCACTCAAATATTTTCGGACATTGTTTTTTTTTTTTTTTTTTTTTGATAGATTTATAATTAACTTATAGTGTATAATATTTATATTAAACCACTAATACATAATCATTACTTTACATAAGGAATAAAAAACAGTAACCCACAAGTTAATAACTAATCAAATGGGACAATACATTTGTTTTATCTTCTACATGATATATTTACGTAAAAAAAAAAAATGCTGCACCGCTGTAATAAAAAATATATTAAGGGCACGATATTATAACGAATTGAAATCGTACTTAATGTATATTCATCATTATTTTTTTCCTATTAATTATGTTTATAGAAAATTAATTAAATTAATAATAATTGTTTTATTAATTATATGGTAACACACCGTACAAGGTCCACATTCGAAAGATAGCGTAAACTCCGAGAGTCTGCATGAGATCAATTTGATTCGAAATGATTACTACAAATAACATTTTGATAGTCTTGAGAAATAATATACATTACTAATTGTTAAAACGTATGCAGACAGATTTTTACATATAGGTATGTAAGAATTAGTTCTGCCAATATTAATGAAAATAGGACAATATTAGAGCACAACAGAATACTAGAATAGAATTTACTAGTAAAAAAAAATAAATAATAACAGTACGTAACGTAACGATAACAATTTTGAAAGGAATATTTTTTTTTAAATGTTTAACTTCTTATTCAAAAAAGTATGTTTAGAATAACAAGGTATTTAAGTAACCTTATTTACTTATTCAGAATTATTTTTTTAAGACAATCGATTGTAAAACGTATTTTTTTTTTTTTTTTGTACAGCATAATTATTTTCAATTAACTTCATATCATAATGTATTTATGTCAATAGTTAGGCTAATGATTAATACTGTTGACTGACACGCTGTGTAGGTTATTTAGAGCATGCATCTTCATTTTTAATACTTAATTTCACGTATACTCACAATTCACATAAGTATTAAAATATTGTAAAAAACAGACTTACAAACCACAGCCCACAGGTAATGTGTTCCCTTTTAGTTTTATAATTACCTAGGTTAGTTCACACTAAAAATAAATCCGGAACAACAGAATAATGTTATAATGTTTTACGTAGTAGTGGTAGTACGTTTGTAAGCCCTTTACGCGATATGTTGGGATAACGTACGTCAAAATTATGCGTTCGGCTCAATGTATACATGGGTCTCATAAATTATAATGATTTCTATCGAGTACCTATTACCTACTTATATTTATGTTGGGAGTTGATTAAACCTTTATATTGCCTTGCCTATACGAGATCACCTTGTCCGATTCTGTTCTCAATACCCACTGGACACCGCACTTTTTATAGTTTAATATTAACCGTACTTTTGGATCGTAATTTTGTAAAGTAATTCTCTACTCTATAACTGGCATTGTTTTTATGTCCCTGAATGTTTGTCCTAAATCGTTTTTCTACTTCAATTATGAACTTTTCTTTCTCGTATTACTGATTAAACAAAAATTTCAAGGATTACGGGAATGCACATCGAAACATTTTGTTCACTTAAAATAATTACCGTATTCGGTGTGTAGTATATAGTCGTATAGTAATTTATAGAATATAATCATAGGGATCGGGATTTCTGTGTTTTTCTTACAATGCGATGATAAAATTAATTTTAAAAAGTAATAAGTTATTGGATTTGAGTACGTCGACGCACTCAACTGATAGCAACTTTATATCATACGTCGATGCCGCCGTATGGACGTACGGGATTTTTGACGCGTCGTATATAGCGTGCAAACTCATATGTAAAATTTATTTACAGCACGTCATCGCGACGGATTCCGACGTATTCAGGGTGGTAAAGCCTTGAAACGTTGACAACCATGCGGGTAAAGCGTCCTCTTAATCTCAAATATTGATGTGTACAACATAGATTAAATGTACTGTATAATGTAGTGTTTCCCAACTTGAGGGGTGTGTAAACATTGTTGTAGAAGTGCAGTCAACAAAAAGTCAATTTTTGCATTATTTTATATTTTATAGTTGTATTTTACAATTTAAAGAAAAAATGAAATATTAATAACGACCTGTTATCGTTATCGTGTACCTATTGATAAAGTTGCCACTAAATTACTATTGTAAAGAATATTCGTTAAGTATGTAAAAAAGGTTTTTTTTTATGAGGGGGCGTCATTTTTGAAAATTTTTAAAGGGCATAAGAATATGTTTAATTATTTAATAATAATAATAGGTATAGTAGAAAAACTAACTTCTAACTTGACCTTTTTTTAATTTATAAATTTTGTATCGTTTCAATAAAAAAGTATATTTTTTAATTAATGAATGAACAAACTTGAACATTTTGTAGTCGATAAGATTATTAAAATAATTCTATCCCATTTTTTTAAAATTCTCGCCCCCTGTGCACTGGTATAGTGTAGTATACAATTGATCTATGGTACAGTGTATATGTGGGCACGCATACCGATAAATATTATTATTCGTACAGTTTTTGAACGCACCGTAGTTTTGCATGCATAAAAATATTTTGTAAATCCGGAGCACTTCCGCATGTATCGTAATAATGAAGGTACCGGAGTTCCGCATTTTATAACACACACACTGAATGTTCACACGAGATAAAATTGGTTCGAAATAATTATTGCAATTGCAACAATTTGTATAGGTCTCGGGAAATAACATTGTAGTAAAAAAAATATATTATGCTATATGCAGACAGATTCTTATATATACGTGTGTCGTGTACGAATAAATTTTACAAGGTGTAATGGAAATGAGATGATATTAGAACAAATCGGAAAACTAATACACGCAACAAGTGCCCGATAAATTACTCAATGAGGGCTGACTTGTTGCTAATAATAATAAATTATGTACCTAAATTAAATTATGATAGCTATACAATAAACTCAAATATAATAAAGTGATTCGAGTATGTATGTATGTATGTATGTATGTAATTTACCCGTACAATTTTGTTTTTGCACCATTTCAACACTTTGAAATCATTTTTCAAAATCGTTGCTTATTGCACACTTAAACTATGATAAAAAACTACCTTGACAATTTCAAGTCACTATAGCTATCATTAAATTGATTATGAATCAGGCAGTGAAGACTTTTTATTTTACATAGGTACACATATCATTATTTCAAAACAATATTGTAATACGTACTTTTTTCTCTACACAATTATGATTTTCAAACAATTGTATTATATAAGTACTTTATATCACGTCAATTGTTATCCTTATGAATTATTAGATTTATCCTGGATAGCGAACACCGGTATAATGGCCTGCTGTCTGTTGACGGTGATATTGTTGATACCTATTGTTTTCTCGACTGTCGAATGTTTTGTTTTAAAAAAAATCTAACGACAAACGCGTGAGTATCGCACAATAATGTAGTAAACGGATTCGATCGACACCATAAAATATCGTATATAACGCACAGATTCGGGGAGAGAGGGAGAAAAACATAATTTCGAAATTAAATTACGCCCGCGTATAGGAATCGGTTAATTTTGCCCGCAACGGACGTTATATATACCTACCTCCACGGCGGGCCTTTCGCGCGTTACAAAAACATAAATCGATATTGGATAAAAACAGGGTGACCGGGTTACACGGTATTAAAGGTCCCGTATACACATTGAAACATTTTGCACAAAGGAGGCTGTTGCGCATGCAAACAGTTGCAGTATAGTGTACAGTGTTGTTTGACGTGTTACACGATAATTATCATTGCACGTGTTCAAACATGTTCAAAATGAATCGTGAAAAATGTTCGAACGCATATGGGACCTCTTATACGTATGTCAAGTAATAATAATAATAAATATAATATTAATACGAACATTTACCGATGTGACGACTGGTGTTGGCGATGCGTCTTCGTTGCCTGTACGCGTACTGTCTGATTAATATTCCGACGTCTCGTCCGTGGACTGTGCTTGGTCTCGGAATGTTATTATTTTTTAATTATATTTTAATTACTACATTATAGTGCATTTATATACGGCCGTTGGAAGCGCACTCTGATGATCGACGGCAATGCTTCAGGAGGACTACCGTGGTCCGGTACAATCGACAGGATACGACGTGAAACGATCGCAGACCGCAGGAGATTAGTGGAGGACGGAGGACACATAACAATGCGCCCCTATGCGGCCATCGTGCAGAATGGTGTGGGCGCGTTGTGACGGGCACGTATCTTGGGCTAATAATAAACGGGTATATAGTATAGTGGTAGCGGTCGTATTTGTATTTGTTTAGGTTACCTATTTAGGTTTACAGTTTTCCGCTAAATCTTGCACTTCCACCACTGCATTCTCACTGTATCATAATGGGATTTTATTCACAAAATAATAATACACTACGATCACTTTCAACGAAACGACCGAGAGTGTACGGACAAAACACGATTCGACCATAAATTCCAGTTTTATCTTTCACATTTTTAATATTCTTACCTAAGATTTGCAATATTAGTTATTTATTAACATGTATAAAAAAAAAAATTGGAAATTTATATTTATAGTGTAGGCCGTATTAACTTGATGTTTTTTTTATTTACATATTTATTTATGAGGCTTCAAATACAAATGTTCTTCATGGTTTTATTTTTATTTTCATTTCGATAAAATATACAATAGATACATCTATTGTACATTTCATCGGATATAATATTATTTCTGTTCACTTATCGAATTTATGACGAATCGTATGTGTTTAGAGTACTGAATATTTCCACGGTTGGTTTGTCCTCGTCAGGTTCGCAGGTTTGCAAAAAATAATAAATTTAATTTAATTAATAAAATGTCTGAAAATAAAAAGCGCAAAATTGAAAGCTTAATAAAATAAAAAATTTTATAAATCATAATTTTGTTTTTACACCTATACAAATTCCTAATGTTTATAAAATGGTCACGGGCCGGATGGAACACTTCCAACGGGCCGTGGGTTGGGCATGCCTGGGATAGATTGTTGGTTGCCGCGTCTTGTCCGCGCGCCGTTTTATCCACGTGACCGCGGTTGTGCAAGATCAAAGAGATCTTTTATATGCTCCACGAATATTTCCCGTTGACGTATTTAGGATTTCGCTGCAACCCTGGATACACGTTTTTTTTTCTTCCCTTTTTAGGTTTTTTTATAGTGGAATTTTTTTCTCCCAATTGACACCTACGAAAAAAAGAGAACCGAATGAGCCTCGCTCTGCTGTACAGTTGGGGATGGAGTGCACCTCATTCATAGGATAGGTCATTACAATGGATTTGTTAAATTTGAATGCTATGATAGGTATCATTGTATACGAATAACGATTCTGAACGGAGATGATATACTGGTCTAGAATAGGATATTATAATATAGTGTGTTATATTTAGATTGAAATATAATACCAATATTTGCTTTTCAAACGCTTATAAAAAAAAAAAAATAGGCATATGGATTTGAATAATTTTAAAATGACAGTAAAAATAACTAATGTGGAATCTTCTATTAATATTTCAATTATTTTGTAACAGCCAAATTATTTTATCAACAGTTATAAAAAATCAAATATAATAAAATCAAATATTTCAAATGCCTCTAAGTTGCTTAAAAATCAGTATAATATTAAAAAAAAAATATGAATTAAAGAAAAAGCTAATATTAAGAACTAGTAAAAATTTTGAGTTTTTGCGACTTATACTTTTTGAATTATTACAATTATTTAAAATCGTTTGAGAATAAACCGATATTTTATGCAATTTCAAAAAAATTAAAATTTCAAATGGTCATAAAATTTTTTTCTTAAAGTCCAGTAGAAATTTTTATAGTTTTTTGAAAAGTAACTTATAGATAACCTACTGTTAAAATTTTGAACCTTAAGTATAGACAGAATAAATTTTATGAATTTTTATCTACAAAATAACTTGCAAATTGATTGTTGCAAATGATTTTGACACATTTTATACAAATTTGAACTTTATGGGCTTATAAAAAGAATTAACCATAATTAAAGTTAAACGATCTTCAATATTTTTTAGTTACGATAAGTATTACTTATAATAAACATTGTGTTAAATTTTCAAAAGTTTTCGGACAGTCAAAAAAATGTTTATAAATATTTCAAAAAAAAAAATTTACAAAAATCGAAAATTTAAATTGTCTATAAATAAGTCAAAAATTGTCAAAATACTTTGAAAACTTAACCATGTATAGAAAAAGCCAATATAATAAGATTTGGTGAAAATTTCAAGTCTTTGCGATTTTTCGTTTTAGAGTTAGAGCATTTTAAAAAAATGCTGTCAAAACGTGAATTTGCATAAAATGTCCTGTTTTTTCGTAATATTTTTATCGTTTTTTTCGACGCTTTTAAAAAGTTCTGAAAAAGTTGGATTTTTGACTAACCCAAGTAACATCTACATTCACTTTCCTTTCAGAAAAGTTGCTGCTAAAAAAAACTAAGTCTTTTTACTACCAAAAAAGGTGTCCTCAGACACAAGAAAAAAAAAATAATAAAAAATAAAAAAAAAACACACATCTTTGTAAAACCAATACATTCCATCACTCCGTTCAGAATCTAAAAATACAACACGTGTGAATGTGTTACGATATGGTCATTATAAAAGGTACTCTCTGTAGCACCCATGATAGCAATATAATCAAAGCAAATTGTAAAATGTATTAACTATACTTTTATTATCTAATAATAAAATACCAAATGGTAAACGTCTTGAAAATAATACAATAACAAAATATATATTCAAGAGAAAAAAATTTAATAGAATGAGATTTATATTTTCTGGCGTATTTTTTTGATCCTACAAAATTATTAATTATTTCAGTATTTAGTAATAAATAGTTGTAAGTTGAGCTTTAATATTCAGAATCACCGAATAATTTAATTTAAGGTGGGCAATAACTAGTTACATAGTTAATTTTTTTTAAACTATTTATCTTAAATAGTTAGTTTATTTTCTTATCAACTTAACCAGTTTAATTGACTTGTTACGGACATAAATAAATGTAAGTCGTCACTGAATATTCACAAGGGGAGACTCATATTAAAACATAAGAACTGAAACTAGAAATTATCCTATAAATATACAAGGATGTGCAACTCAATGTAAAAAAAATGATTTTGGGTCTAACCAGCATTACAGTCTTTTAGTAAGTTTTAATTTGGAACTAAACGTTTTTCAATACTAAATTTAACGTAGTATACAAAATATGAAAAGTATTTAGTTTGAATTTTTCAAATAAACTAATATTTCTGGACTTATTTTACAGTTTATAGTGAACTTGTAAAAAACGTGACTATTTGTAAAAAAAAAATGATAAAAGATAACACTCGGTATATGACTTCAAACGTTACCAGCGATCAGTAGTTACGGATTTGTATGTATTTATTTAACACTAAAAACCATGTACACATATATCTGTTTATTTTTATCCAAACATGTGATTAGAAATACACTATATGTAAAAAAAATTAACTTTAAGTAAAAATTATAAGCTACAGTTCCATAATACATTTAAACTTTAAACTATAAGTTAGGTCCATATTATTGAATTATACATTAAATGATATAATTTAATTTATTAAAGTAAAGTATTCTCGTCGTCAACAAAATAATGGGCAACCATGTACATTTTTAAGTTTTCAAAATTAAATCTAATCAAATCTAATATTATCGGTGCATTGATACTAAATGTCACGACTTACGACTGTATAATATTTTCAAACAGATTGAACGGCGACGACGACGATTATTTCAAAATAGAGGAATGTTTAACAAAGATATGTAGTTAAAGTAAAAATATTTTAAACAATTTGTAGTATTAACCGTAGCTTCAGATAGTCCTGTAGCATATTTATGTAGAAGAATCATTCGTTTACCATCGTTTATGACAAATATGTAAATACATTGTTATCCGCACCCTAGTGACTAGTAATAAATTCTTCTATAGTTAAAATAAACATGGCTGAAACAGTTCATACATGTGTAGTGTATTAAGTTGTTCGATGTAGAATTATTAATTGTAGAATGTTGTAAAATGCCAATTGGACGTTTTTTGGACTGTACGTATTTAACGTTATAACTGTAGCGTGCGAGCTGTTCACTAGCTATGTTAATCAACACCGTGAGGTTATGATTTTTGAGCACTTACTCTTTTACAAAATAAAGATTTTAGAATTAGGCATAGTTTTTATTAGCCACACAAGTATACCTATCTAAACTTCTCTTTAATAACTTTATTAATGACCTCCCAAGTATTATAACAAATTCTAACATACTTATGTTTGCTGATGATGCTAAATTAATAAAAGTAATTGAAACTGAGCAAGATGCAATCAATTTACAATCGGACATTAATAACTTATACTTTCATGGTGTAATAGGAATCACTTATATTTGAACGTTAATAAATGTAAGTTAATGCACTTTTATCTAATAAAAAACCCAATTAAATATCATTATTCTATTTCTGATTCAAATATATATATGTATCTTGTATCTCAGTTTAAGGATTTAGGCATTATTTTTGATTCTAAATTAAATTTTTCTCCTCATACAGAAATGACTAAAAATGAAGCTATGCGTTACTTGGGTTTTATTAAGCGCATTTGTGGCTCATTCATGGATCCTACTCCATTAAAAATCTTATATTGCTCCCTTGTTCGTTCCCATCTAGAATACTGCCCTCTTATTTCGATTAATAACACCTCAAAACAAAACTCTGCATCTATTCAAAATAATTTCCTGCGTTTCATTTGCTTTAAATTTAATATTTACAGGCTTCCCCACGGTTCTTATAATAATATATTACATTTCCTATATATTTTACCACTCAATGAACCTCGGATGATTTTACTCTCTAGATTTCTTCACAAATTATTATTAGGTATTATTGATTGTCCGGAATTGTTATCATTGATTAATTTAAAAATAAATAACCTTAATACCAGAGATCTGAAACCATTTTACCCTCTATTTTCAAATAAAAATTATATTTTAAATTCCCCCGTAAACCTCCTGATGATTGGTGGCAACACGTATCCCTTTGATTTTGTATAACAATCTATAGTATTTTATTGTATACCTATAACATTCTTTAATTTATCTATTTGCACCATAATTTAAATACTAATAGTTTTGTTAAAATATTGTATTTTGTTCTTTTTGTATACTAATTACACTTTATTATACTTATTAAGTTTTCATGTAGGTATATGTCAGGGGCGGCCAAACTTTTTTTGGTCACGATCTACTAAAAATATACTTCACCTTTAAGGATCGATTTTTATAGAAAAAATTTTTATTATTGAATAAGTGCATATAAACATACAATAAGTATTATTAACTAATTACTAATTACTAAAAATAATATAATAATAAATAATAATTTCTAAAATCTAATTAGATAAGTTTAATTAACATATTGTATTGTTGAAGTGTGACATTGCATGTCGTTGACCAATTGGTCGTAATCTGGCGAATAGTTGCTAACTGCTAATCGAAGACACTGCTCCAAATGGTCATCAGAGAGCGTAGATCGAAATTCTATTTTTATCATTTTCATGTGAGAAAATGCTGTTTTGCACAAATATGTTGATCCAAAATAAGTATGTAACTGCAAAGCTACATTCCTCAAACCCGGATATTTTTCTTCACTCAATAAATTCCAAAAAATTGTTTTATAACCTCGAGCTTTGAAGAATATATCTGATTTAATTTTTATAATTTCAGATTAAAATTTTGTAGAATCCATATCAAACAAATTGCTTATTTGTGTAGAAATATTTTCAATACTGTTTGTTTCTGAGAAAGGAAAAGACATAAATGTAATAATCGGTTCTAATTTTTGAATATCTATAAATCGTCTTTCAAATTCATTGTACATTTTTTCAACCTCAGAGCAATATATTTCCACCGCCACTATACATTTTTGCTTTTCAAAAAAATCTTTTAAGTTTGGAAAATTATTCAAATTAGATTCATTTAATTGTGACTTGAGTAATATTAATTTTGATATAAACCCATTTATAGAATTCAATAACTCAATTATTGTCCCATCTTTTTCTTGAAGTTCAACATTTAAAGTGTTTAAATGAGCCGTTATATCTGTTAAAAAAGCTAAGTTCTGAAGCCATGTATTGTTTGTTAAACAATCATAATTATCGCCTCTGGATTTTAAAAACTCTATTATTTCAGGAAGTAAACATTGAAACCTTTCTAGAAATTTACCACGGTTCAACCATCTAACATCCGTATACAGTAATAAATCACAAATGCTGAGAAACGTTTTCTTCTAATTGTAATTTAAAAAGTCGCCTTTGCAAACTTCGTGAACGTATAGAATTGGCTATTTTAAAAGCAATGTCCATTATACTACTTGTATTCAATATTTTTCCACACAATACTTGTTGATGTATCACACAATGGAACGTTATAAAATTTGGAAAATTATTATCATTCTTACACAAAGCAATAAAACCATTATTTTTACCTATCATAGCTGGAGCCCCATCAGTCGTAATACAAACTAATTTATACAAAGGTAAATTTGATTAATTGACAAAATTAATAAAAGCTTGATAAATATCCATACCTCGTGTCGTACTTTTCATAGGGATTATAGTTAATAATTCTTCTTTTGAATTAAAATTTGAAAAAACTAGTCGTATAAATATACATAGTTAAGCGGTATCTGTTATGTCTGTTGATTCATCGAATTGAAGTGAAAAATAAACACATTCTTTGATGTCTTGTTTTAATATTTCAACTAAATTTTGTCCTATAGATCCTACTCTTCTAGTCACAGTTTTACGAGATAACTGAAAATCGATTATAGCTGAAAAAAATTTTCGATTTATTTTTAAAGTTTTCAAATAAAGCATCTGCGCATTCTAAAAAAGCTTGTTTTACTATTTCACCGGTTTGAAATGATTTTTTATTCTTAGCTAAAACATGACTAATTCCTAATGAAGCAATTGTTGCTGCTTTGGATTTTAAAATTGGTTTAGTAAAAATCAATTGTTGTTTATCAATTTCAAGTTTTAATTTTTTTAATTGCTTTTTACGTACTTCAGTTTTAGGAGGGAAATCTATATAAAATTTTGAATGCGTAGTTCTAAAATGTCTTTCTAGATTACCTTTTTTTGTTGTGGATATTGTTATTTGACATATCAAATATATGCACTTGTCTTTCAACATTGTAAAAAAAAAATCCATTTCCCATTCTAGATGAAAATGATAAGTATTTTGTTTTTTATGTGCACTCATAATTATAAATTTTAAACACAACAGACACCAACAGAACACAGAACACAGTAAAATGAACATTCGTGACCGATAAACATTTGACACACGAAACCAGATTAAAATTAAACAGATAAAACTTATCGACAATTCGATAACAATTCGTGCGCGTGTCCCTGAAAATAAATTCTAACATGATCGACTTTGAAATTGTCCACGATCGACCGTTTGGCCGCCCCTGGTATATGCATTGAAACTGTAATAGGACTTATGTCCATATATTTAAATAAATAAATAAATAGTTCAATCGCGATAGGTACATTAATTTAAACTTGGCACAATTATAATGTGTGGTAGACTTTTAAACTGAACTATACTGAATGAGCCAAAACCGAATGAATTTGTCTAATCCTCCTTAATTGTGGGTCCCTTTGTATGATGCTCGTTATGGTAGTACCTTTGCAGCCGTCGTGAAATACATTATACTTACATTTCTACATGTTTTTCGTGTATTCCATGCCGCTGTCCATCTATATGTAACTTTTTATCCTGATTATACATTAATTACTGGAAATTGCAGCCTCTTTCGTCAACTCCCGCGTATTAATTATGCGTCATTATCAATTATGATAATAACTTCTACTTACTTTCTAGTCCATATGCATCCCTGCATTTGGTCGTATATGTTTTTAATTTTAGCCTCGTCGCTTTTAAACATTTTAAATATTTAAACAGAGTCTCATTAGTTTAATTGAGATTTTAACATAATATGGTTTAATTAGGTTAGTAATTTTTTAGTCAGTTACGGTTTATGTTTGTACACGTAGCTTATATGAAACAAAGTAAATAAGAACTTGCTTAATTTATTAAAAACTTAAATAATATAATATACGAGTTCGCTTATTCTTGTTGTGTCAAACATCAAGGGAGACAGAAAAAAGTTGCAGGTATAAAAATACTCAAAAATATTAAGTGTTAGTAAAAAAATTTAAAACAAAAAAACAATTTTAATTTAAAATACATTGTTTGAATACTTAATATACTAATACATACTTTAATATTTATATGCATATTTATACGAACAGCAATAATTAATAAACTAATTTATTTAACAAATCAGTCGTTTGTTTTATATTTCATCGACGATGTTTTCCGAAATCGATAATATATAGAGAAAGTGCTCTATCTTCCATACCTGTTGTAATCTCTATAAAGTGTCTTATCATTTTTAAAATATCAAATACTCACGGGTATTTTCAATGGTTTCTATTACAGTTTGAAATTTTATTTTCAAAATATCGAAAAATGATCAATTAAACATTGAGTTTTCGAGAGTAAACCATTTTTTACTCATATGAATTATTTGTCTCCTAATGTTGTCAAAAAATATTTGAAAAAAACTTGTTAGTGTTATTAAGGTCTCAGCTTATACCATTAGTAATTTATATAATATTAATTTTAATAATAATGTTTTTTCTATTTTTTATTATAATATTCATAATATTACTTTACATATTGATGAACGTTTGTAATACTTAAGTACTACCTCTTATAAGTTTGATATAATAGTTCTAGTTCTAACTAAAACCTGGCTTATTATAATGGCTTAAATATTCATATGGATAGTTATAACACTATTTATTCTTTATGTGTTCTAAACAAAGCGGATAACAATTTTTATAAAAATGATATATTAATCAACGTTGTGTTAAATTTAATACATGGCTGTAGTTCTTTTGAATTAACTTTTTAATTACAACCTACTAGCCTATAGAGTAATAGGATTATATATATATGTTATTTAATAACTATTAATGATTGACTTGACTGATTAAGGTAAATACTCGTCTAATATTTCGTCTAATATTTCAAAAGAATACAAAGCTTTTATTTATTAATATTATGGAAAACTCAAGTGATGTTTTTGATTACCTTAATATTTTTACTTCATATATATATTTAATATTTTATATAGTGTATTAACAATGCATAAATAAATAAATATATATATATATAGATATAACTCTAAAATAATTATAAATTCCTTTCATCTAAATAAATTATTATTATCCTTCGATTGGTTTAACTTCTTACTGGACTATGACTATTCTTGCTTATGTTGTAGACATTTTAGTGATACATTTAATAATAAAATAATAAATTAATTTATTATTATGCCTTTAAAGTAACTATTTTTTCTAAAAATACATTTAAAAAATCATAGAAACTAAAAGTTTGGATTACTAACGAGCTTCTTGTTTCGATTAATCATATACATAAATTGTACATAAAAAAATAAAAGTTGACATTCGACCTTAAACTAAAACAATATTATAATAATTAGTATAGAAATAGTAGTTTATTTTACAGTAATAAATATATTTTATCTAAGAATTATATTAAAAATTCTTGAAAATTAATAAATAGTTACTTATTATTATACAAAAAAGAAGAAAAAATTACCAATATTTTGTATTGAAAGGATTTTATTATTATTTATTATTAAGAAATTATTTTACTTTGAAAATCACATTTTACATAAAAAAATATAAAAATTGCAAACGTGTTTTTTGATTAGCAATTGATTCGGTAGATTTATTAAACCACTGAATGGCATTCTAAATGGTCAAGCATTAACTTATTTTATGATGGTATATTATTTGATACGATGACTATTATTTATATAAGTGCATTTTTTGAATGTACATTATATATAGAATTTTTTAATGGTATCCTTTGGGTTTCTAAGGTATTACATTTTCAGCCCTATTGATAATTTACAACAATTTAATTAATTTAATTTTTACTGATTGATTCTGGAAAGGATTAGTTATAAGTTTATAACTAATATTGTATATGTTATAATATAAACTAACTTGTTGATCGGCACCGGATAGGCAATTTTTTATACACAAATGTTTGTTTGTATTCAACTAGGGGCATATATTATTTTTTCATTAAATACAAACTTATACAAAAGTTAATTACTATTATATTTATTATATTATATTATCGATGGCTTAGTGCACACTAGTTATAAGTCACAAAAGTAAAGTTGTGCAGGAGAGCTATTTTAAATTTTAACTTTTTTTAAACCAACTTAATATAAGTAATATTTAATCTAATATTTTCTTTCTAAATTTGTATTAATTAAAAAATATATGTAGTTTCCTTTTATATATAAGTTTAATTCATGTAACATGTATTTATTTATGTTAATGACTTCTTTTAAAAAATGATGTGGAGTTATAACTATTTGACAAAATAAATTTTGATAGACATGGACTTATAATATTAAATGGACTTATAACAATTAATTTTTGTAAAACGTGTGATAAAATTATTAATAATTCTCACTTTTAATAAAATATCTTCAATTAACAAAATCAAATGTAACATTATACATTACATTAAATATTAAAACATAATAAACTTAAAATCTCTTCCTTGAGATTAAACAAAATACAATTAAATATAAATAAGTAATAACTAACAAAACTAATTATAATTTTGCTAATTAAAACAGTAACAAAATTAGTAATTTTCATAAAATATCTTCAATTAATAAAATCAAATATAACATTATACCTTACATTAAAGATTAAAACATAATAAAATTAAAAACACTTCCTTGAGATTAAACAAAATACTATCAAATATAAATAACTAACAAAATCAATTATAATTTTGCTAATTAAAATAGTAACACTTTTAATAAAATATCTTCAATAAAATTAACAAAATCAAATGTAACATTATACCTATTACATTAAAGATTAAAATATAATAAAATTAAAACCTCTTCCTTGAGATTAAGCAAAATACAATTAAATATAAATAACTAACAAAACCAATTATAATTTTGCTAATTAAAATAGTAACAATATATAAAAACTATTATTAAAAAAATTACTAAACTTGTTTGTAATCCAACACAAATCATTATAAGTCCACTTCTTTATAGTAAATGTTTATGGTCAAATAAAATAAGTCCTACAACTGAAATATTTTTACTGCACTCATGTTATATGTCCAGACTCATAACATGTGAGCAGTTGATAAATTGGGGATTACAAACTATATTTATGTTAAGTCCGGACATATAATAAGTATGCATTAAAATAACTGTACGAGTACAAAACTTAAGGACTTATCACTAAAAATCGAGGACTTAATACATTAGGGCAAAAATAAACATAGCTAACTGCCATTCATTATAAGTGAAAATAGTATATATCACATAAAATATTGGTTTTAGAGTACAAAGACCTTTAAAAAAAACAAAGAGAATTCAATTTTCTATCGATTAGTATCATAAAGTGTTTTTCGGAAAAAATGGACTTATAACAAGTGTGCACTAAGCCATCGTTATATTAGTTATAGCAAAAATCACTGATAATCATTTTGAATATTATCAGAATTAACTTTGTTTTAAAATAGCAAAAATCAATTCTTCTAGTTTACTAGCATTTCAAAATATCCAAATAAGAATATGGTACAACGTACCAATGCCTCATTACCGAATAAAACTAACTCAATTCTGATTTTAATGAATTGAAAGTATTTTTTTTAAAAAAAAAAAAACTTTTTCAACCATTGCTTTCGATTGATTACCTATATAAATTCCATAAACTTTTATGTGCCAATGGATGCTGTCTCATAAAAATAATCAATTATAATTTAAAATTCATAATGACATTGGTATCTTTTAATTTTTGGTGTCATTTAATATCTGTTTTCAGTCAAAAGAAATTTAACTTTGTAACAAAAACTTGACATGATACAACATAAATACAAATTAAAGGTTCTTTTTTTCTGAAAACATCGGAACAATTAGTTTTCCATGTTATTTTTAAACACTTTAGTTATACAATTAGTTTTCACAATTTTTTAGTCTAGTAAGAACTTTTCTAAAATGTCTATATATTATAAATAAAAAGTAGGTTATAGTTTTAACATTTTATTTACACTTTGGGAATGAAAAGAAAAAAAAATTAAATTAATACAAAAATAGGCTAACTTAGTTAAACGTACAATAAATACCTACACCATAAAATAGAATTCCATATTTGGTTTACTTGATATTGATTCTATTTTTAACAAGTGGCAAATGAAGTGTTTCAAAAACTGATATTTGACCAAAAAAAAAAAAAAAAATACATTATAAGTCTGCTTTAACTCATGTCATATTTAACAACAATTTACAGTAATCAAAAATCACACAAGTGATCAACAACTTAATGTAAAAGAATACAGTAACTACAACATGACAAGTATCTATAAGTAATTGTATAGTTTACCAGTTGTAAAAAACAAAATCAAAAACATGAGCAGAGTACATAACTATCCTAATAAAAGAACTATAATTTATTTATTTTTGATTTGAAAATTATGCAAGCAATTAGTTATAACTAAATAATACAATAAGATATTTTGTTATACAACAAATTATAAAATGTTTCACATTATATGTTACATTTCACAAAAAATTAAGAGTACATATTTTCTTCAAAATATTTGAAAATTGGGAACTATATTAAAGTACTAGATTATGCAATCAATAGTACGAATATTTTCACAAATATATATTTTTCTAAAATACGATGATCTTCGGTGAGTTGGTGTTTTTCGTTTACATAAACATACTTCTTTGATGGTGATATAGTGGTAAGGTACAACCGCTTAAATGTTTAACAGATAAAAAAATCATTCAAAGCTGTAAAGATAACATTATGAATAGTTATATATAATAATGTAAGATATATGAACTTACATAGGTATTCAGTATTCATAGACTTCCTTGAATAATAAGTTAAATGCAAATTCAAATTTAAATCTTTACATAATATGTAAAAAACATAACATTCTTTAATTTGTCACTTCTAAATAATATGAAGTAGGAAAATGTACACATTGAGCGAAGACTGCGTCTCATAAATGAGTCAACACCAGAATAGTAGTTGTAAACATCAATCAATAGTTGCTGGTTAGTTTATGCAGTTGATAATATTTAACGAATTCCCAACAGTTAACATCCAGTTGTCGTCAGACTATAGTATCATTCAACAGAAAAATAACACAAAATTATGAAATAAATACCCATAATACCATAGCATATAAAATTACTTACTGCTTGAGTCGAGTTGGACGATATAATTTAAGTCTTTTGTTTTGTCTCAAGTAGTGCTTATGATATTTTTCATGATCTATCAGTAAACTATCCAAATGTGGTATGAATGGGTCATGTTCCTTTTCAATAATTTGCTACAAAAAAAGAAAACATAATATTTACTATCAATAAGTGAGTATTATTAGTTTAAAGGATATAGTTAATGTTTTAAAAACTATTTTTTCTTATCTTTTGTTTATTTAAGTATTTAAATGTACTTGTCCATAACTGTAATCAAATATAACATCTATAATGTAACAAAGTCTCAACGCCATTAACAAGTATTTTATTGTAATCGCCGTGCTTTAATGTTTCCATAAATAAAATCATTTAATTATTTTAAAAAAAATATTTTAATTTGATATAAAACAGTTTAAGAAAGTAACTCAGCATCTCTAATTCAGGTGTATTATACTTGATCACTATATTTGGTTTTTAGTTTGACGATTTAGTTTACTGGTATGTCATTACGTCTTATTTTCATTTAAATATATAATTTATGAGCTCATTGCCAATAATATAGTAGCTACTTAAAAAAGGTAAGTAAACTTTTCAGTATTGATTGATACAATTAGATTAAAATGTTAGCAAAATATCAATAAATAAATGAATTGTGGTATAAAACTACAAAACTTCTTCATTATAATATAATTGATACTGCTAGAGCTATCGAGATTCAATTCAAACGCTAATACTTTTTATTATAATTGTATGAGTCAATAGGTAAAATGTATGAATGATCAATAAAGGTTTTTTCATAATCAGCTAGACTGGAATCATAAGTGAGCGATCTCAAAAAGTAAAGAACACATTGAACAACATTATGGATAGATATTTGAATTGCATATTTTAAACACTATGCAAAAATCACTATTCTAAGTGATATTTTATAACTTGTTGTGCAAGTAATCGCAAAAATTCGTACACTAACCGTGTGTATTGATTCATTTGGTTTATTATTTGTCATGTATTGCAGAAAACATAAATTGTAACTTCAAACTTGGCTTTTGTGCTTCAAATTTAATTTAAAATAATCGATGAAAACCCACTTATCAATAATTACCTGTTAGGTTGGTGTAGGCACGTTTCATTAAACCTATTTCAATTTTCAACCGTTTGAAGTTTTCCTAGCCAAAGTGTTTTGTTCACTTGTTACTTTTTAATCTGTAAAAATAGGCATAAATGTACAATAAAGTATCTATATACTTACTATCTCACTTTCATGTAAAATTCTCCCTGGACTCCCAATGTGCCACCTCAAACGTAAGTGGTGTAAAGACTTTCTACACTAATCTATCAATAGGTTGAGAAAAGAAAAAAAAAACCACGTTGGGTTCTATCATTGAATAATATTAGTCTCCCTGCTCATATCACTGAAATGAAAAAAAAAATAAAAATGTAATACCCATCTCATTTAATTATTGTACAAAGTATGTATAGGTACATTGTAAATATTCAATTATTATAATAATAAAAAGTTCAAAAAAAAAATACTTACCAAGTAATATGTAATAATATTATGTATTACGATTTTTCCTTTTTAATAAGCAGTTGTTCGTCGACAGTGTTATCACGACGGTCATGATAACTGATAAAATAACGCATAATCTCGTAATCACGACTGGTCCATGGTAGCTGTTTAATAGATTATCAACAGTCGTGCACATTTTAGTATTTTATTCGGTACTGTGTGAGAGAGGGACATAGAGAGAAAGGATTTATTGGGTTAGGTATAGGCAGTGGCGGCTCGTCAGGGGAGTCTTTGAGCTGGCGACTCCTCATAAAAAAATGTAGTAACGCAATAAAAAAGTTTGAAGAAAATCGTATTATAATTGTTAATGTTAATTGATATTTTTTATAATTAATATTAAAATAACCCATATTGGAAATAATTATTATGGCTCTCGTCTTTTCGATAATAATATTGATAATATAATATTTTGTATTCTATTTTTAAATTAATAATTAGAAGACGGGCGTCGTTAAATAATAATACGGGCGAAAAATATCGATAATGATGATGGTCGATATAGTTCGGGAGTCTGCTGTTAGAGAGACTCAATTGTGTAGTTATACGAATTTCATACGCATGACAAGGCGGACAACGGGGGTGAGTACAGAATAGTATAGAATATAGATGTTAATAAGTACACTGATACTAGACTCATTCAAAGTTTCTACCGTCCGCATTGTTCGCAATGTTCGCATCATTGTTGTCACGTCTGTAAACATGAAATATTGCAGTGTGCCGTGCGTTCGTGCGTCCGACCATGTAATATAGTTTATTCGACATTGTAATGACGTGTTATTATGTAGGATTGAATTAGAATATAAAATAATATAAATATTAAACTATCTATTCTAATAATGATATTAAAATTATAATAATTAAATGAAAAGGTTTTTTTTTGTCATTTTTTTTATTAAATTTTTTTATTACATTTTCAGTCTCCCCAATAAATTTACTTGTGAGCCGCCACTGGGTATCGTATAGGTGAAGGGTTTATTGGGTTAACATTTCCATGTTAGTGATGAGTTCATTATCGGCATGTCGTATATTTTACTTGCTTAAATTGTGAATCAAATAGTGGTCGATAAATGTATATTATATATTTAAAAAACTACACATTTTTTTATCATCACGTATATCCAAGAGCAAAAATTATTAAAATATGCTTAAAGATTCCTTTTGTTTTCTTTTTCACGATCGTGACCTTTATGAGCTTTTGTGTTTGGTTAGCATTCGACAAGGTATAGGCGGGGCAGTAAAAACATATCATTGTAATCCTCTATTCGTAAATTGTTATTATTTGTATTTTCGATCGACTAGTCCGTGCTCGTACAACGAGATGAATATTAAACTACTAACTTCCGATGTGTTACAGTGGCGGCTCTAGGGGGGAGGGCCTAGGGGACCATGGCCCCCCAACTCTAAAAAAAAAAAAAAAAACGGGAATTTAATATAATATTATACACTATTATTGATACGATTTATAATATTATATCTCTTATAATTAGGGCTGGGATTTCAATGCACTTTGCATTGTTTTACAAAGCTTACTGTGCAATGCTCGTCTTGTCACAAATTTGTTTTATGAACATTTGAATGAGAATAAGAAAGTTTATTTTGCATTTTTTGGAATTTTTTAGTTTTAAGGTCATTTTCTTCATTTTTTAGGACATTTTGGAGTTTTTGGAGCATTTTTTGGGTTTGAAATTTTATTTTAAGATTTTTACACCAACATGATTTTTATTGAAATATAACAGATTATAAGTAGGTAGGTACTCGTAATTCGTATTATATTAATCGTTTATCGACTATATAGGTTGGAGTAACCACATAATAAATATATCATATAATATTAAAAAAAATGTGTGTGAATTTTATGCCCCCCCCCACCAGAATCAAAACCTAGAAGCGCTACTGATGTGTTATGACGTATAATTTATATTATATTCACATATATTCGGTATGTGCATGCGAATGGACATTATATTAATATATATTATTATTACCTACGTTACTACAAAACGCATTTTATCAATACTTTATAAGTCTGACCGATTACGGTACTTATAAATAGGTAATATGCACAGTACAATATTAAAATGCTTCCGGGAACAACTCTATTGATCGAGTAGCCAAAAAGTGCAATAAACTAAAAAACTTTGATTTGTTTATTAAAAATGATTTGTATTCCTTAAACCACTGTTTTTAAGAGGACGTGATACCCGTATGCGTTGCCTCCATGTAACAATATGGCAAAAAACTGTTTTGCGCGGGATAGAACCACTCCCTTGGTATTTATAGCAGAATTACCAAAATTCCACAGCGCATAGGGAACAATTTTATCAATATCATAGCGTCTTAATTTTTTTTATATCATTTACCGATAATTTTTAATAATTAAATGAAAAAAAGAACGGATGGCCCTCACTTTGCTGTACAGTTGGGGGTGGAGTGCACCTCGTTTATAGGATAGGTCATTATTACAATGGATTTGTTAAATTTGAATGCAGTGATAGATATCATTGTATACAAATAACGATTCTGAACGGAGTTAATATGTTTGTCTAAAATGTGTATATAATAATATACCTAGTATTTTATATTTAAATTCAATTATAATGCAATTTCGTAAAAATTTAAATTTCAAACACTTATAACATTTTTTCCTCTAATTCCAGTAGAAATTTTTTTAAAAATTTTTGAAGAGTAGCTTATGGATAACCTAGTGTTGAAGTTCTGAATTTTAAGAATGAAGAGAATAAATTTTATGAATTTATATCTACAAAATAACTTGCAAATTATCGCGATTTTAACATATTTTATACAAATTTGAACTTTATGGGCTTATAAAAAAATTTGAGTGAAACCATCTCCGATATTTTTTAGTTAAAATTAGTATAATTTATAATTAATCCTTTAATACATTTTCAAAAGTTTTCGGACAGCCAAATAAGTTTTATAGATATTTAAAAAAAAACTTACAAGAATCGAAAATTTAAATTGTCTATAAATAAGTCAAAATATGTCAAAATACTTTCAAAACTTAAGTATGTATAGATAATGTCAATATAAAAATTTGGTGAAAGTTTCAAGTTGTTACGGTTTTTCGTTTTTGAGTTAGAGCAAATTTCAAAAACCGATATTATTTGTCAGTCTAGAATATTATACATTATATTATATTTTACATGTAATTTTATATCAATATTCGCTGTTCAAACGCTTATAAAAAAAAATTGTGACTATGGATTTTAATAGTTTTTGAATACAAAAACACTACTTGTATGGAATATTCTATTAAATTTTCAAGTATTTTGTATTAGTCAATTTTTTTTTATCACCGATTATAAAAAAAAAAAAAATGTAAAAAATTCGAATATTTTAAATGCCTATAAGTGGCTTAAAAATCAATATAATATTTTGAAAAAAATATGACATAAAGAAAATGCCAACCTTAACAACTGGTAAAAATTTCAAGTTTCTGCAACATATACTTTTTGAATTATAACAAATATTTAAAATCGTTAGATGATAAATCGCTATTTTATGCAATTTCGTATAAATTTAAATTTCAAACGGTCATAAAAATTTTTCCTTTTGGTCCGGTAGAAATTTTGTTATATATTTTTGAAGATTAGCTTATGGACAAACTAGTGTCAAAATTTTGAACCTTAAGTATAAACAGAAAAAATTTTATGAATTTTTATCTACAAAATAACTTGCAAATTATCGTGATTTTGATACATTTTATACAAATTTGAGCTTTATGAGCTTATAAAAAAAATTTCACCGATATTTTCTAGTAAAGATAAGTTAAGCTTATTATAAACCTTGTATTAAATTTTCGAGAGTTTTCGGTCAGCCAATTATATTTTATAGGTGTTTAAAAAAAAAAAATTTACAAAAATCGAAAATTTAAATTGTCTATAAATAAGTCAAAATATGTCAAAATACTTTGAAAACTTAACCATGTATAGAAAACACAAATATAAAGATTTGGTGAAAATTTTAAGTTCTTGTGGTTTTTTATTTTTGAGTTAGAGCATTTTAAATAATGTAGTTTGTAAAAACGTGATTTTGGGTAAAATTTCACGTTTTTTCGTAATTTTTTTAACGTTTTTTTTCGATTTTTGCAAAAAGTATCAAAAAAGTTGGATTTTTGAATTGCCCAAGTACTATCTACATTCACTTTCCTTTCAGAAAAGTTTCTGTTTAAGCAAATCGAAGCATTTCACATCATTGTAAAATCACTCCGTTCAGAATCTAAAACAAGAAAAATTCTAAATTACTATAACTGATAACTTTAATTTTATTTATGTTATCCAAATAACAAAAACGCTACGACACAACGACACAGATAAAGTTGTTCCCTATGCATTATGGAATTTTGGTTATTCTACTATAAATACCGAGAGAGTGGTTCTGGACGGAACTCCTTTCGCCCAAAAATTACCTTCCTCTTTGCCCACGTCCTCTTTTCGACCAAGAATGAAAAAAAATAGTTTCCTCTTTTCACCTACAAATAATAATTGTATTCATTTCACCCACGGTTTCAAGTTTTGCATTTTGTAATCCAATGTCTCAAAATGTCTCGACTGACTTTATTAATAACAATAACAATCAAAAACCCTTCGGTGCACTAGACTGGCCAGGCCGATAACAATGTCTAGATCGTACATATAATTGATATAACATAACAAATACCTAAAATATTATTTTATATTAACGAACTAGTGATCACTATTGATTATTATATCATTTATTTTATTATTGTGTAAAAAAAGATATAAGTATCTAAGTATAATATATATCAATTATAAATCTGTACATAAATTATGTAGATATGTCGTACGTATTACCTACGAAATCTAGATATTGTTATCGGCCTGGTCGGTCTAGTGTACCGAAAGGTTTTTGATTGTTATTAATATAGTTAGTCCAGAAATTTTGAGACAGTGGTTTACAAAATGTAGAACTTGAAACCATGGACGAAGAGAATACAATTATTATTTGTAGGCGAAAAAAAGAAACTTTTTTTTCATTTTTGGTCGAGAAGAGGACATGGGCAAAAAGAGGAGGGTCATTTTTGGATGAAAGGAGTACCGCCCGCGGTTCTATCCCGCGAAAAACAGTTTTTTGCTATGTTGTACATTTGTAAGACGGAGACAACGCATACGGGTATCACGTCCTCTTAACAGCAAACTACTAAAATTATATCTTTACAATTTGTAAATTTATTTTAATATTATGTACTTAATACTTAATCTAGACTTCTATTGTATTTATATCTTTATTCTAACAATGTTATTATTATATATTTTATTGTCACTGTACTTGAGCCCACCTGGGCGTTTATAGTGTTTATACCAAATAAATAAAAAAGGATATCATTACCCATTCTAACAGTTTTATAATGTATATTCAATCGTATTATGAGATTTTTAGAAAGTGCAGTGCGTTCGCAAGTGTACCTACAATTGTCATTTCGTTTTGGTTAGTGGTACATGTTAATTAAAGTCAATAGCAAAAAATATATGTATTTATTTATAAATGTAGTTATATTATCTGTTAAATTATAATCAATAATAAAAAAATTAACTTGATACTTGGATCATTTAATTTTTTTTCAATTCCTGCATAAGACGCTTTCCCGCTTAGCTCTAGAGGTCCGTTAAAGAGCATCTTAAGCGAGTTATACTGTACTTTACTAACAATTTTCAGCATTAAGATTTTTTGATGGTATTTTTAATACTTTTTTTCGTATTAAATACTAATTTATATGGAACACTTTTGATATTTACTTCGAACAGTTTTATTATTTTTAATGTCCACTCCAATTTATTAGTTTTCATCAGTACTTGACTATGGCCGACGGTTTGTGGAACAAACAAGAGTTTTTCACTAAAGTAGATGTTTATTTTCATATTACAGTAAAACCTTATTATTCCGGACCTCATTAGTCCGGACTTCGCTTAATCCGAACAGCCGTTTATAATACGATACAGTTATACGAAAATTACGCTAGTTTTCAACTACTAAATACTATGTATGTAATGTATGTGTATGTAATACAATTATATATGTATCTACTATTTTTTTAGGTTTAATAATGTATGGTTTAATAAAATATGCAATAAAATTTTTATAAGTTTATAATTTACGATTTTTGGTTATTTTGTTTAATCCGGACTTTCATAAATTCGGTCAACCTAGACAACCTAGGATTAATGAGTTTCTACTGTATTATTATTTCTTTATAATATCAATCACGATAGACTATTGATATAATATATTATGTAGAAGGCAGAACAAATATATTATATTGTCTCATTCGTGACGTTTTGGGTCGTTTTTTTTATTAACTTGTGAGTTATTAAGGAATAATGACTGTGTATTACTGTGGTAATGTGTACCTATAAATATTTTACTTTACGTTAAGAACAATATAAATTTATTAACATATGAAAAACACCAAAAGTATTTGAAAAAAATCTTATAACACTTTTTTAAAGTGTTCTATACAACATTGTCTTGTGGTTGCAGACTATTTCGATATGACTTGATTTTTCGCGTGTAATTCATAATATATACATACATAATATCGGTATTCGTGTCACTTCTATTTGGCCTCTAGAATGTTTCTATGTATTAAAAGAGAACATTGTGTAACGAATTATAAGTGAAAAAAATTTTTATTAAACAACCATACATTGAATAAAACACAACGAGAGATATCGCCTATGTAAAAAAAAACTAATATTGTCTAACTATAGAAGAAAAAAAAAATTGATAGAAATATTACAATAATTTCGTTCGCAAACCGTGCGTAACAAATGAATACAAGTTTTAATTTTTTTATTGTATCATATTATGATTACATCGATCATTTATATTCTTGATTTATGGAGCGACCTTTCAACTTCAAATATAATATTATTCGAAATATTATAGACAGTATTTCAATACATTTTTTCAAGCTCCTTATAATATAGTCAAATTTTAATACTTTTTATGTGCTGTACACATTATTAAAGTGTAGAGCACTACAGTTAGATGGTTAAATGTTTTTTTTTCCAGCGAACTAATAATGGTTTATAATTTAGTAGATTTAAAAACCTGATAATAATCTGACAAAATGAAATGACTTTAAATACTTATTGAAAGCATATTATATATCGTAAAAAAAAAAATGCAATATAATGAACATTGATTTTTAACTATATCGTATAAAGTTTAATGCGTTCTCATTAAATATAATAATGGAAGTAAATTATTCAAAACAAATGAATCTAAATGTTTCAAACGTTAAAATAATCATCAATTACGTTTAAATATTGTTGTAACATTAAATATTAGGAGTAAAAAATTAGTAACTTAGACATTTGTATATTGCGATATATCAGGACTGCAAACACAGACATATACGTTATGCAAGAGGTTTAATTAATTTCAAACATTCGAAGTGTAAATAATTGATATTTTTCAAATAATAGAGATAAACAATAATGATCATAACACATTTACCATTTTTCTCGTATTACATAACACGAGAAAAAAAAACATAGATAATTCAATTTTGTTTATAGAATAAAACATCAAAATAAGTAACTTAAATCGCCTATATACATATATGGGGTCGTCTTATAGTTTTTTCTAATTATTATAACTGTGTATTCCTATATAATATCCATGATATTTCGTTATGTTTTTTAGATTCTGAACGGAGTGATTTTACAATGATGTGTGTTTTTTTTTAATTTATTTTTGTGTCTGACAACACCTTTTTTGGCAGTAAAAACGCTTCAATTTGCTTGAACAGCAACTTTTCTGAAAGGAAAGTGAATGTAGATGATACTTGGGCAAGTCAAAAATGCAACTTTTTTAATACTTTTTAAAAAAATCGAAAAAAACGATAAAAAAATTTACAAATAAACGGGAAATTTTATACAAACTATGTTTTGACAAAATACATTTTTTTAAAATGCTCTAACTCAAAAACCAAAAACCGCAAAAACTTGAAATTTTTACCAAATCTTTATATTGGCGTTCTCTATATGTGGTTAAGTTTTTAAAGTATTTAAACATATTTTCACTCATTTATAGATAATTTAAATTTTTGATTTTTGTAAAAAAAATTTATTTAAACATCTATAAAATTTAATTGGCTGGCCGAAAACTCTTGAAAATTTAATACAAGGTTTATAATAAGTTTAACTTATCGTAACTAAAAAATATCGAAGATCGTTTCACTCATTTTTTTTTTATAATCCCATAAAGCTCAAATTTGTATAAAATGTGTCAAAATCATGATAATTTGCAAGTTATTTTATAGATATAAATTCATAAAATTTATTCTCTTCATACTTAAGGTTCAAAACTTCAACACTAGGTTATCCATAAGCTACTCTTCAAAAGTTTTTAAAAAAATTTCTACTGGAATTAGAGGAAAAAATTTTATAACTGTTTGAAATTTAAATTTTTACGAAATTGCATAAAATAGCGATTTATCCTCAAATGATTTTAAATATTTGTTATAATTCATGACCTATCATATAAACGAGGTGCACTCCATCCCCAACTTTACAGCAAAGCGAGGCCCATCCGTTCTTTTTTAATTTTTATTTATTATATAGTCAACAATAAAAAAATTAAATATTACTTAATAAAGACGATTATTTGTGATGTACTTAGAGAGCTGGTAAGCTGTTTACGTTATGTTATTTATTGATAAAAATGTTATACAATTATTTTTAATATCATTATATTCAATTATTATTTATTATTCAACATTATTAATTGTGAGTACATCAGTAGTATATAATATGTACATTGTACATACCTAATACATATTTTCAAAAAATGTTCGATTACTAAACAAACAGTTTATTATTATGGATTATAGACTAAAAAAGTTGTTTAGAAACACATATAATGTTTATTTGCTAGATATGTACCATGTCGGGCAAACGTAGTTTGATTAATGATTGGCAAAAGTTTATTAAATGTTTTTTAGGTGTAGACGCATTTTTATATTTTTGTAGGTAGGTATTATACCCATAGGTATATAGGCGAATGTGCAAATTTTTATGCACCAGTGCATTTTTTTAAATCAAAACCGGCCGTAAATATCATTTATACAATAACCATCCAGACAAGAAATTTTATTTATACCAATAGTATTGGAAATAATTGATAATTTTCAATAAATGATTTGATTATATGTAATAATACTGCGTTAGACTTCTTATAGTTAAAAATTGCATGTCATTTTTTGTTTACTTCATTTATAGTTTTAATATTATCAGTTTCATACAGTAGGTATAGGTTTATGCTCTTTCGCAATGTCTTTAATATTATTTTCGTATTTTGGGAAATTAATTTCGTGGGCTTAATAGTCGGACTTGGGACTGCTCTGGTATATTATATTTTTGCTGTTCCTAAGTTTTTACCAACAGTGAATTTTTAATATTAAAGACTTCGGTTACAAGTTAGAATGGAGTATTTGTAAAATTTCACATAATCGAACTTTTATGGATAAAAAATCTGCTTTATAACTATTTAAAACTATTTATAAATTCATATAGTTATTGGCCATTGTATATAGAATTTGAAAAAGTACTATTAATTTTTAATTATAAACGAAAAACTGAAAAATGAACTTGATATAGCAATGTGTCAAATTTCGTTTCTATATATTTATGTTGGAAAATTAAATTAGTACATTTATGTTGTGTATATAGTTTGAAAATTATTCGAAATTGTTTATCTATTTTTAAGCACGTGAACATTCAAAAGCACTATAACGAAATTCAAACTATCCGTCTATTCTGAACGGAGTGATGGAATCTATTGGTTTTACAATGATGTGTTTTTTTTATTTTTTTATTTTTGTGTCTGACGATACCTTTTTTGGCAGTAAAAATGTTTCGATTTTCTTAAACAGCAACTTTTTTGAAAGGAATTTAGATGATACTTGGGCAAGTCAAAATTCAAACTTCTTCAATCTTTTTTAAAAGTATCGAAAAAAAAAAACAATAAAAAAATTACGAAAAAACGGGAAATTTTACACAAACTATGTTTTGACACATTACATTTTTTTAAAACGCTCTAACTCAAAAACGAAAAGCCGCAAACACTTGAAATTTTGACCAAATCTTTATATTGGCTTTTTCTATATATGGTTAAGTTTTCAAAGTATTTTGACTTATTTTGACTTATTTATAGACAGTTTAAATTTTCGATTTTTGTAAGTTTTTTTCAAATATCTATAAAGTTTATTTGGTAGTCCGAAAACTCTTGAAAATTTAATACAAGGTTATTTATAAGTTAAACTTATCGCAACTACAAAGTATCAGAGATCGTTTCACTCAAATATTTTTTATAAGCCCATAAAGTTCAAATTTGTATAAAATATGTTAAAATCGTGATAATTTGCAAGTTATTTTGTAGTTAAAAATTCATAAAATTTTTTCTATTTATACTTAAAATTTAAAATTTTAACACTGGGTTATCCATAAGTCGCTCTTCAAATAGTTATAAAAAATTTCTACCGGACTTAAAGAAAAAAATTTTATGACCGTTTAAAATTTAAATTTTTATAAAATTGCATAAAATATCGGTTTATTCTCAAACGATTTTAACTATTTGTAATAATTTAAAAAGTATAAGTCGCAAAAACTCAAAATTTTTACCATTTCTTAATATTAGCTTTTTCTTTAATTCATATTTTTTTCAAAATATTATACTGATTTTTAAGCAACTTAGAGGCATTTGAAATATTCGATTTTATTACATTTGTTTTTTTATAACCGTTGATAAAATAATTTGGCTTTTACGAAATACTTGAAATAGGTATTAATAGAAGAATCCAATTAAGTTGTTTTTACTGTTATTTTAAAATTATTCAAATCCGTAGGCCTAATGATTTTTTATAAGCGTTTGAAAAGCAAATATTGATATTATATTTCAATTTAAATATAACACACTATATTATTATATCCTATTCTAGACCAATATATCATCTCCGTTCAGAATCGTTATTCGTATACAATGATACGTATCATTGCGTTCAAATTTAACAAATCCTATGCAATGACCTACCATATAAACGAGGTGCACTCCAACCCCACCTGTACACCAGCGCGAGGCCCATCCGGTTTTTTTATTTTTTATTTTTTATTTCCTTAATTTTGTTTAAAATTCGATCATTTTTATGAATATTTACGATAATATAAGATTGCAGGTTCAGAAATATACCACAATGAATGTTGTGTCTGTTAGAATTTGAAACTTCCTATATGTTTGCGACAATCGTATGTAACATGTTTTGTAATGAGTATGATTTTTTAGTAGAAATGCGTATGTGCGTAAAAAATAAATTGCGAAACTTCGATAAATCGTAATCAGTTACATCCAGCTAAACTATTATTATTAATTATTGTATCAACAACTCGGTTGTATACGTAAGATTTATTTTTTTTCAATCGAAAATAGAATAACGATTGTGCAACCGAAAGCTAAAAAAAATACTAAATTCTTGTTACGGTTTCGTCTTATTATGGATGCGTATATAATACGAGTACACAATAATGTAATATGTAATGAAACGCAACGAGTCGACGGGAAATGATATCACCATAGCTCGCCCATATAGCAGTGACATTATTTTCCACTGTTTCGAGCGCACTTGACTGCAACTTCTTTACAACCATATTATCTGCTCCGAGAGCCTGTCTCTACGAATCAATATTACATTGCACCGCCCTTGTTCACGATACAACTCGTGAAAATATGGCAGCAACTGTGCATGGTTCACTGGACATTAGCGGACTGCCCATTTCGCGGCGCCAGTTGTTCACGCCACGGTTGGAAAAAATCACCGAAGGTAAGTTTTACCGGTATAATATACGAAAATATGTTCGACGCGCAATACATAATATTCTTATACCCGCGTTACTGCAATCACTATATATAATGCGATAGTATACGTGATAATTAGGGCTCGGATTTCAATGCATTTGCATATTTTTTTTTGGAATATCTTATGCGATGCATTCCAAGCTACAAATATGTTTCAAGTACTTCACGATCTAACCACAATAATATTTTGGGTCATTTATTTGTTTTTTTTGCATTTTTAGCGAAATTTAATGCATTTTTTAATTTTTTCAGGACATTTTTGACCTATTTGTCATATTATGACTAAAAAAATTTACCTCATTGAAATATAAGTACTACATAGTAGTATAATAGTACTACATAATATAAATTTTTTTCATTTTCAACTATTTTAACTAATTTAACATCAGGTTATCCGGTTTTTACAATATTTATATCACACCATCCAATTAGCCGATTTTATTGCACACAACTAAACTTTTATCGGAGTATCTTCTTATCGAGCGATAATATTATATCGGTGGTGCGCGTGGCCGATTGTCGGACGCTTTTGAAAGTTCATTTTTTGATATTTTTAGGGCATTTAAATCCGAGCTCTAGTGATAATATTAACATATAATGATATTAATCATTTACCCTGTGGTCTGTATACTGTAATTTTTTAATGAGCGATGACGGTACACTATACTTATAGTATACAGAGAGGATGTAACCTCGAGTTGGGTGTCAGATTTAAAAAATGACACGAATCGGGTCCCGGCTCGTATTTTATCGAGTACATAATAAGAGCTTAGTCCCGGTATGTGTAAAATTAAAAAACGAACATAAAATGTTAATATTTTCGGAACTTTTGTAAGTACCTACTTTACCGGATATCCCACATTGTCGTGTTTATTTTCTAATTAGATATTTTGCTCAATCGTTTTAAAAACGTAAGCAAAAACGAAAATTGAAGTAATGAGCTACGCGTGCTTACTGCGGAACTTATATCAAAAAATTCCACGATTTGTTACGAAAAACTACGTCGGATGGGTTACAGGACAGAATAAATACGTTTTGGGTAAAAAGTCGAAAAATATTACCGCGTACCAAACTCGAGTTTATCTTATAACATCATTGTTATAAGATTGTGTAATTGTTAAAATTCTGTTTGATTGTAGCGATTAAATATGCAGTTTTCTCAGGTATTTAACAGGTGGGCAACCCTTAAGGTCCCGGATCTATGCAACAATTATTCGCGATATGCCGTGGGCCAAAAGTACACAAAACTGATCTCGCGATACATGTTAAAAGGCGTACAAATTTTAATGTTCAACTATTTTTTTGTATAATTCGAGTACAACGCATTTTTGTTTTTGATTTCTGATTTTCTATGCAATTTAAATTCATTCAAAAATTTTCTATATTGTAAATCTAACGGTTTATACAACGATTTGCCGATTTTATTTTAGAAGATTCCATCGTAGTTTTTGCGATTTAATATTTACCGGTTTTTCAGCGTGTATTTTTAACGTTTTTCCAGACTGGTAAATAGATATATACGGTATACCTACTATTACCTTAGACAATAATTAAAATAGATGAACTTTGTTTATTTTGAAACATTATATTTGTAGAAATAAGCGCTAAAAATGTATTTAAATATCTATTATATTATAGTAAGCAATCGGAACAAATTTACTGTATTAGTCAAAAATTGTAAGTACTACTTATAGTATTACTTTACTATGCATTTTTTTGGGCTTAAACGTTCAAAACTTGATATGCAGACTTATACAGATCAACAGGGCTCGGGAATCGATGGGCTAAAAATCTTCAAAACATTTATTGAAGTATCCAATTAAATATGCGCCATCGATAGTTTATACATGCAGTGAAATATACAGTAATATGTTATATTTAGTTAAATATTAATAACATAGGTATTAGTGTAGAGATTAGTATTTTAACCACAATTTGTGTAAAATAAATGTGAATGGCAAGCGTTAAAAACTGGTTTTTTAAAATAAATTTGTTCTAGTAAATCTGGACAATCTATTTTATTGTTAAGTAATTTATGGATAAATAATACATCTGTGTTTAGCCGTCTTGATTCTAAAGTTGGGATTTGGTATATTATAACGACATACTTTACTGATTTATCAACTAAACCAAATTTATGGGCTAACATACGAAGGAAACGTCTTTGAATTATTTCAATTTTATTTTTGAGGCCGATTTCTATTGGATTCCAAACAACCGAACCAAATTCAAGAATGGATCTTACAAGTGAAAAGTATAAAATAATCAAACAATTAGGGTTATTAAATTCGGAACAATTTCTTTTTAGAAATCCTAAGTTGCGAATAGCTTTGCTGCAGATTAAGGTAATGTGTTCAGTAAAGCTTAGGTAGGTCTTCAGATAAGGTCACACATAAATCACGGACAAGATTAACTCTTTCAAGAATGTAATTTCCGATTTTATAACTAGAACGTGTTTTTTCTTTACATCGACAAAATGATATAAAGGTACATTTAGAGTTATTCAAGTTCAAGCCATTTATTGAACACCAATGGGAAAGTCTATGTAAATCACTCTGAAGATGACTTATATCGTTAACCGAATGAATATTCATATATAATTTTAGGTCGTCTGCAAATAATAGAAATTTGGAAAACTTAAAAATTGGAAAAATATCATTTATAAAAATTAGGAACAATAAAGGTGATAAATGTACCCCTTGGGTACACCAGATGATGCATTGAATTCATCGGACATTTTATTATTTATCTTTACTATTTTGATAGCGGTTGGTAAGATAAGAAGATAACCACGATGAGACAGGTTCACCAAAGCCAAATTGAATTAATTTATTAATAAGAATCGAATGATTCACTGTATCAAATGCTTTCCTTATGTCCGTATAAATAACATCGACTTGTTCACCATTACCAGCCGTGTTTGATAAGTAGTTAAAGAATATTAAAAGATTTGTGTCAGTTGATTTTTTTTGGCGAAAGCCATGTTGTTCGTTAATTAGAGTTTGTTTTAATGTATCCGATAATTTTGGTTCTATTCATTTTTCAAAAAGTTAAGGTAGTGTACTTAATTTAGATATTGGTCTGTAATTAGTAATGTCTGATTTATCTCCGGATTTCCATATTGGTGTTACATAGCTAGTTTTCCAAAAACTCCTGATTCAAATGATAGTGAAAATAATTTATATATTGGGTAAGCTAAAGAATAGCAACATTTATTTAAAAATAGTGAGAGAATACAATCTGGGCCATAAGTTGGGTCAAGTTTTAGTTGTGCTAAACCTTCGAATGTTTCACAAGAAAGTGAAAAGTAATTAATATCAATTGAATTTGCCGAATTAGAGAGAATGTTATAACTATTAGAATATGACGTGTAAACAGAGAAGTACGAACTAAACATTTTCTCGATAGATAAGTTGTTATCAGATGTTTCATTATTATAATGCTTGACACTCGGAAAATTGTTGTCAGTTTTCAACTTTTTTATATATTTTCAAAAGTATTTTGGATTTAGACATAACTAGTTTTGTGTATGGGATAGGTAATTATTATAACATACTTTCATTAAATTTTAACATTTTTTTCTGATATCGGAAAACAATTTATAATCATTCTGATCTTTAGATATTTTAAATTTTGCATGAAGAGATTTTTTTTTAAAGATGCATTGTTTTTAGTTCATTATTGAACCAAGTAGGAAATTTATATTTATTATTATTTGAAAATGTTGGCACGTATTTATTTATTACTTGGTATAAAATTTCATAGAATAAGCTAATGTTATTATTTATACATTTATCATTAAGCAGATTATCCCAATTGATTTCATTTAGTTCACGGAAAATTAAATTGTAATTAGCTAAAGTGAAATTGAAATCAGTGTTAAGATTTGCATTTACTTTTATTTTAAAATTAATTAATTCGAATGCTGCTACTAGAGCTGGGTGATAAGTATCTAATGGGACTAAGACATCCTTGGTTGTAACAACTGTAGTATTTGAAATATTACTGAAAATCAAGTCTAAAATGGATCCAGAACTATTAAAGTTATTGTTATATTGAAAAAGACCATTTAATTGACAACACTCAAAAAAAGCGTCGGCTTTATCTAAGTGTATACCATTAAATACAAGTACATTACAATTATTACTGAAAGTAACGTTTGGTAAATTATAATCACCCGTCATAATACACTTTGAATTTGAGTCGGCTGATGATAAGATTTAAGATTTCATAATAAGATTTCATCAATAGTATCTATGTGTTTAATATAGACCGATAAAGGACTATTAGGGGGAATATAGCATGCACCTATTATCAAGTTTAAATTATTATAAGACTTTAATTAAATAAAGATTTGTTCAATATTAGTTGTTGAAGAAGATAATCTAATGGAAACCAAATTTATCTCTTTTAATGTCAATTAAAACTCCGCCACCTCTTTGATAAGAACTAGTCATGGCACATCTGTCCATACGATATATAGTATAATCTTGAAAACCTAATTCAGAGTCTAAAATAAATTCGTTAAGCCACGTTTCAATTAATATAAAACAATCATAATTTAAAAGTGTAATATTACGTCTAAATTCGGATAATTTGGTTCTTAAACCTCTAACATTTTGATAATATAAAGTAAAATTATTACAAATTATATTAGTATGCTTTGGAATATTTACATTAGATTGAAGTACCCTTCGAGTAGGGATCAGTTTTTTTTGACTAATTGAGGAGATCCGTTGACATATTTTATGAACCAATGATCTTCGCCAGCGTTACGTTTATGGAATAGCTCGGTACGTAAACTCTTCATATGTTCACGTTGTATCGTTGTGAGATCCTGGTTAATTGATATGCTTTTCCATTGAGATTGATTGCGAAGCTTCGATTTTGCTCTAAGAACTGTATCAACATCAACTGGTGATGATAATTTAATCAAAATTGGTCGAGGTTTAGAATTAAAGTTGCCTAAACGTTTAGTTTCAACGATGGGGAGATCAAGTTCCATAGTATTGAATAAATCGTTTACTATTAGTTTAGTGTTATCAATACACTCATCAGGTTTGTCTGGTACATATTAGGATATTTTTACCTCGGCGAAGTCTGTCTTAGGTTTCATTAATAGTTTTGAGAATAAGTAAGTTAGATTGAGGTTGTTCGAGTTTATTAACTTTAATTTGAAGAGTTTCAATTTCTGAGACTAAATTGGAGTTTTGATCTTTAAGTCTTGAAACTTCTGAGTTGAGATTTTTTATAACATCTTTAAAAGTATTAATGGATTTTTCCATTGATGACAATTTTGAGGTAATACTTTTTAGCCCTGAATCTTGAGATGTGATTAAATTCCAAATGTCTTCAATAGATATTTCTCTTTTCTGAGTTGATAATGTATTAAAAGGTTTTTTGAGTGGAGTGTCTTGCTTTGGTTTAAGATTAGACGAGCTCATGATTTAAATAGTATAGATTTAAACAAGCGTAAGTAATTAAAAATAAATATAAAACTATATGCTATATAAATTTACTAAATGAGATATAATAATTAAACACAACATAGGTACGTGTATATCGAACGACGGTTACAACTGTTACGTATATTTTATACTCCTACGAACATAATATAGGTAATATGTTTTCACCAAAATAAATATTTTTTAAAAAAATGCTTTATAACGCTTTAAAAATGTTTATAACAAGCCAAAAATAAAATGTTTACATCTTTTGTTAATTTTTTTTTTTTTGTGAATCAAGTGAAAACAATATAGACATAAAATATACACTAAAAACCAATAAATCAGTACAGTTAGTATGAAAAAAATAAACATTCAAAAATTGACAAGAACAATTAATTTGAAATCTTAAATCATGAAATAAATTTATATTAAATCCGATTTCTTCTATATCTATTGCCTGTATAAATATGCAAATGTATAAAAAATTCCAAGCCTTGCTCATCAATAATCATTAGGGAGTTCATATTCCTAGGTAATATAAATAATAAAAAAAATATTTAAAATACGAAAAAGCAAAAAAAAAAAGAAAGCATTTTATATTTAAAGTAATGTTAAAACATGTTTTACAAATTGTCTTCGGAAAAACAAAGTCTATGAAGATTGTTTTTCAGAGTCAACCGAAGTCATTAACTATAAATATATTATGACACGATTAAAAATTATAATGCATACAGATTTCCTATCCACTTTATTCAGACTTAGGACAGACAACGTAGTTGGTGTGATCATAACTTGTTTGTTTAGTGTTTAGTAACAAAATTCAATCCAATTTTAATTGAAATGTCTAGTTATCAATTCATTATACTCATTAGATTATATACGTATTTTATATGATCATAATAATTTATATAACCTTAATGATAATAATAATAATAATAATAATATAAAAGAAATGCATGTGGCTTACTACGAAATCTCACAATTTTAATATAATCGTACCGTTATTTGTTTTAAGTTGTATTCTAATATTTTATTATTTATAAAATTTTTTTTTTTTATATGTCGATTGATGTCTGTTATCTTTATATATATATATATATATATTTATTTGAAATAAATTTTGTAACCCATAATCTTCTGTCTCTGTCTATCACACGCGTAACATAGAGATTTAGACGTTTTCTATTTCCAACGTACCGATCGATTAATTAATGCGATAAGAATTTTGAAAATTGATTTGAATTCATCGTTAAGTCTACTTTAGATCGACTTTCCCACTTTTTTTTAATTTTTGCACTTAACATCCCCAAAAATTAACTTTTGTTGATTTTTATGTTTCCAATATTCGTTTAATAAATTCTATTTTGTGAAATTTCAGGAGACAAAATCAAAAAAGTGGGAAAGTCAATCTAAAGTAGACTTAATGACAAATTTAAATCAGTTTTTAAAATTCTTATCGCATTCATTAATCGATAGGTACGTTGGAAATAGAAAACGTCTAAATTCCTATGTTTCACGTATGATAGACAGAGACGGAAAATCATGGCTTACAATCCCCGACTTCTATTATTTTAAATATATGTTATTAGGATAATGCGATGATAGAAATGTGTACTTTTGTTCGTGTAGGAACTGACGTATTATGTAAACGTTTACCTGCTATGATTAGTGTACTTAATATCTCCCAAGTACTTGCATGTGCGTTCATGTAGTCAATAGATGTGCTGAGTTTTATTTAATAATTCTTTTCACTACCAAGTTATAACTATAATATACTTATATAAATATTTTCATTTTAATCACCTAAATTTATCAAGCGTATACATAAGACTATACATTGACGCCGTATATGGTTGTGATAAATCCTACCGTCTTATATCTTTTTATCTCTGTATTGAACAATATTATTTAAAACACTTCGCATAATTACGATTCTTGACGGGTATTTTATATTTTTTTTCCATAACATACCGTGCAACTTATTTCATGTATCCATTATAATATAATATGAAAACAAGAAGCTGCTTATCTGTAAATTTAATGAGGAATGCCTATTAGATATCAGAATACTACATTATAATTTTTTTCTGTTGGGAAGTATGAAAATACGATTATAATACGAACATGTTTGCATACTATATAATTAACATATGGTTTGTTCAAACTATGGTATAAAAAATAATATTAAGTACAATATTCGTGGCGGGGAATGATTTGAATCATATTTATCATAGTATATAGTCATATTTTCTGAAAATATTGTGTTTGTTTTTTTTTTTTTTTTTAATAATTATATAATCAACATTTAACCGAGAAAAAATTGGAATTTCATGCTTTTTTCATATAAATTTTATTTCATAATAACCATTAAAATGCTTAATGCTTTTATTTCAATTACTTTTCATATTAATAAAATTATAGTTCATAAACTGTGTTTTTTCTTTCCTCTAATAAATTTACAAATATGGACTACTTTACCGTTTTTCCCCTGTACCATTCATATGATAATATTCTGTAAAAGTAGACACAAAAAATAATGAAAACACAAATAAAATTAAATAAAAAATAAAATAACTATTTATAACTTTTTAAGTGATCGCTAATTTTTATTTTTACGCAACTATTACGATCGATCGCGTCACCGCTATGACGTACTTACCTATATATAAGTATGATTTACAGATTATATGTGCTAATTACGGAACGACCTCAAACACATTGATCCGTGCACTATAGTATCTTTTTTTCGTCAATATTTTTTTATCTGTCTTCATTAGGTCTTATCATCAATTATTATCTGTTACCCACATGGTTTCATCCGATGGTCAAAGAGTAATTTTTCTTATAAAATTTTAAACACAGATTCGCTACAGTCAAATATTCGGCCGGTTAGGAAAGTATTTGGAATATTCCGATGATGTATATTGTATACACATATATTTATTATTTTGTGTATTGCGACGTGGAGACACTACGCGAAAATACTTTAAAAATTCCGTGAAAAATCGAGAAAATATTCAATTACGGCGTAAAAAAAAGAAAAGTACATGATCAATGGGTATCCTGGATGCCCTCTACATACCCAATAAAAAAATGATATGTATTTTATTTAACTTCACGACAGCTTTTTAAATCTATTTTAATGTAATTTTGTACTGTAATCGATAATAATTTTCAAGTTAACCTGAATGTACAATCAAACGTGTATTATAGGTACGCATTTTATTCCTATAATAGTAAAGATCATTTTTAAATTATTTCTACTTATGTTAAAAATACAATAATTATACATAACTATTATATCTATATTCTATGTATTCATTATTCAGGTAATCGAAATAACAAAATAGAGAAAAATAACTTTTATCTCCTATTTATCATCATTATTATGGTTATTGTCGTAGCACTTATAATTCATAATATTGTATACATTGATTATAACTTATTGTATTATTTCGTTTATATCGTAACATTTAATTTATACATTTATATTATTAAAAAGTTATTTTTTCAATGTCCTGAATTCACTATGTATATTCTGTAATGTTGTTTATATGCACTATATTTGTCCTATAGGTATCTCTTGATGTAATTAAAATAAGAAATATATAAATAAAATTAGAAAACTGCGTACCGAGTGTTTAAAATATCAGAGTTATGCTCAGGAATATTGAATTGTATGGGAAGGGATTGAAATATTTTTCGATCAATCACAACTTAATATGAATTGCAGAAAACCAATATCAACCACATACTAGCTGCTAAATTCTTTATAAAGGACGAGTTATTGCAACAAATACTGATAATATTGTCGATGATGAATAATTAATATAATAACATTTATACATTAATCACACAGTATATAATTAGTTATATTATTTATTTTTTTAAACTCATTTTTATAATTAATTATCGATGAAGAATTTATTTGTTTTGATTATACTGTATATACCCAATGTATTATATGATTTTTCATACATTTTAATATTTGATAAAGTTCTCTTAAATACAAAATATGTTATCTTAAATAAATAATTCGCATAGACTATTTACACGTACTTTGTACGCCTATACAATATCAGTGAACAATCAGTTGGGTTAATGCGATAATTATATGTAAATTGATAATGACATTAAATGCGATGATATTATTTTTAAAACCATATACTTTTATTTATTATACTATTTTGGTTATTACTTATTAGTTATTACACAACAAGGAGCATAATTACACAGTTTTCAAAAACAACGTATAAGTAATTATTATATATGATATATATTATAAGATGTATATAAATATACATTTAGGGTAGTAGATGTCGATAAATATTTTTTTTTCAGTTGCCCAATTGCTTCGAATGAATATATTTTTTTAAATACAACATGAAATGTTGGCCAATAAAACTTGAATATACTGAGTGGAAGAACAGTATTAGTCCGATAAATACAATTTGAGATAATCAAGTTTAAAGTTTGTAAACAAGTACTATTTTGCTGCTTATTAAAATTATAAATACGCCGGTTACAAGTGAAAAAAGACTGAATTAGTACTGTTCTTATACTCAATATTTAGATCTTCATTAGTTGAGTTGATTTATAAAAAGAAAATTAAATATCGCATTTTGGACTAGTACCTACTGTTTGACTGGAACATTTCTACTCACCGATTCACTTTATGTTATTAAAAAATAATCCCAACCTACATCAAGTAAAAGTTTTTTAAGTTCCTTTCTTTAAAAAATATTAGATTTTTTATTCTAATTTCTTGTATAATCGTACTAATAGTTTTAAAATAACGCCATCATAGTATAATATAATTTCAGCCATTTCACCTGAGCTGTCAAAGATTTTCGAGCACGTGAATGTGGAAGTGGAACAATGTCCCGATCTGACGAAACCACCGTTTTACTTGGCCGCCGAAGGTAAGTGGCAATAGATGGTGAATATTAAAAATAATTTTCATTTTGCCATTATTCTGTGAACAAATTCACGTGAGAAAGATAAATACTGTTTGTTTATAGGAATAAAATAAGAAAAAAGTAACTTTGCAGATCATGACAATAGTTCAAATTAGAAAACATTTTGAAAAGTTATTAAGTAAAACTTGTGCATAAAATAGGCCTGTGTACTTTCACCATTTAATTTCATTTATTATTTTAAATTATAATTGTTTACGATTCTTTTCGTATTGGATAGGGTTGTTTACATAGAATTGATGAAAATTAAAAAGTTAAACATTTTGTTTAAAATAGTAACTTAAATCATTTTATTTTTAAATATATGATATAGAAAGTTAATTTATAAATTTAAAGCTTTAAAAATATATGCATATATAACCATTTAGTTGCAGACAGATAGTTCTTAACTATCAAATTGCGATATGAAAAATAAAATGATTGAATTTTATTTATTTATAGACAAATTATATTAAAAAAAAAATCATTCGTCAACGGAAATACGTTTTTTTTTCACTATAGCATTAGGACATTATTAAAACATACATATATTAATAAATATTTTTACAATAACTACTACAATATTATAATAAGATTTTTTTATGTAATTTAAAACAGTCAATTTTAACCGTTAACGATTAAAATTATACTACTTACAGAGCAAAATGCATTGATATTTTGAACCGGTTTAAATTGTACATAATGGTAATTGTACTAATAAAATAAATGTGATAATTGTACTATTATGCATGCGACTATGATGTCTCAATCTCTTTTATAATTTTCCCATTAAAAATTATTAAAATGCAATCGGAACTGTAATTGCATAATTAGCAAGTTTGTCCATATATTGCCATCATAGTCAATAATTATAATAAATACTACTCTATAATATAATTAGTTTGTATAATCAATTATCGTGTCTAGATTTTCTGTTCAATTTCAAAAAATAAACTTTCGGGCAACATCCCTGTCCGATCAGCTTAAAGCTACAAATACGATTTGCATGTTTTTACCATTAATCGGATTTTCACTATCGTAATTTAAAATATTTTACATTATGGTGACATTAATTATATACATATTATATTATATACGGTTTAATATGATGTAAGATTTAAGTTTGCGTTTGTGTATAGGATTAAGTGGCAACGAGACGGCAATGCAATTCGGTGGTCTGCCGTATCTGATGCCATTCGCGAAAATGGAAAAGCTGTACGACATGAAAGACATAAAGAAACTCACCGGGTCTGATCCTCTGTTCGTGGTTGGAGCTGGAGCGGGCCCATGGCCATACGCCCACACCTGCAGCGAGGTAATGAACAATAAAAATAACATTTCATTTAACTTGTATGTGAGGGATTTATTTAATTGTGTACAATAAATGTCGTCGGAATAGTCGGAAGTAGAAGTTTGTGTATTATCACAGTAGCGTTAGAAAAATCGGAATAAAAGAGACAATTACACGGGCTTAAATATCACACACAATATTATAATAATGTAATAATTTTAGTACGTTTCATTGAAACGTGAATGAAACTTTAATATTGTCGAATTCCAGTGCCTTAAGTAGGTATACTTTATACAAAATATGCATTGATTGTATTTTACTCGCAACGTTCCATGAGAAAATATCTAATTATATTTATGAAAGTATTCAGTTTCACCTTGATCGCGAAAAAAAAATGAACAACAGTTTCTATAACAAATCTCTGGAGAAAAGCAATTAAAATACTGTGAATTAAGCTCAAAATGACTGTATAGAATTTACTCGCAGAAAAATAATCACGTTAATGACCTCTATAATAATTTTCTTTGGTTTAACTTCAATTATTTTTCGTCTTTGTCTACGCGATACCAACCATGAACCTCCGATCGTCAAAAAAAGTGTTTACGTCTCATAACAAATGTTAATGCACTCTGGAGTTCATTTTTTGAACTCTTTGACAGTTTTCCAAACAATTGCGAAAAACTGAAGAACATGGGCATCCCCAAGAGGGGACAAGATGGGGCACTTTCCCCTGTAGAATTTTATACTTGTTTTCCTAAGCATTATCTGTGAACAATTTAAGTACCTATAAAATGTATAAAATAATTTTCATTTATTTTTTATAATAATTTTGCCGCCCCCCCCCCTTTAGAAAATTATCTGGGGACGCCCATGCTAATGAAAAATCAAAACGCTTTGCTGTACAGTTGGGGGTGGAGTGGACCCCGTTTATAGGATAGATCATTATTACAATGAATTTGTTAAATTTGAATGCAATGATAGATATCATTGTATACGAATAACGATTCTGATTGGAGTTAATATGTTTGTCTAAAATGTGTATATAATAATATAGTATTTTATATTTAAATTGAATTATAATGCAATTTCGTAAAAATTTAAATTTAAAACAATCATAAAATTTTTCCTCTTAAGTCTGGTAGAATTTTTTTATATATTTTTGAAAGTAAGCTTATGGACAACCTGGTGTTAAAATTTTGAACCTTAAATATTAACAAAAAAACTTTTATGAATTTTCAACTATAAAATAACTTGTAAATTATCGCGATTTTAACATATTTTATACAAATTTTAACTTTATGGGCTTATAAAAAAAATTTGAGTGAAACGATCTCCGATATTTATTAGTTACACTTAGTATAACTTATAGTTAATCCTTTAATTCATTTTTAAGAGTTTTTGGACAGCCAAATAAATTTTAGAGATATTTTTTAAAAAAAAACTTACGAAAAAAATCGAAAATTTAAATTATCTATAAATAAATCAAAATACTTTGAAAACTTAAGTATGTATAGAGAATGTCAATGTAAAGATTTGGTGAAAATTTTAAGTTGTTACGGTTTTTCGTTTTTGAGTTAGGGCAAATTTCAAAAACCGATATCATTTGTCAGTCTATACATTATATTATATTTTACAAGTAATTTTATATCAATATTCGCTGTTCAAACGCTTATAAAAAAAAATTGTGCCCATGGATTTTAATAATTTTTGAATGACAATAATAACTACTTTTGTGGAATCTTCTATTAAATTTTCAAGTATTTTGTATTAGTCAATTTTTTTTTATCACCGATTATAAATATATATTGTAAAAAAATCGAATATTTTAAATGCCTATAAGTGGCTTCAAAATCAATATAATATTTTGAAAAAATATGACATAGAGAAAATGCCTATCTTAACAACTGGTAAAAATTTCAAGTTTCTGCAACATATACTTTTTGAATTATAACAAATATTTAAAATCGTTTGACGATAAATTTCTATTTTATGCAGTTTCGTAAAAATTTAAATTTTAAACGGTCATGAAATTTTTTCTTTTAAATCTGGTAGAATTTTTTTTAAAGATATTTAAAGAGTAGCTTATGGATAACCTAGTGTTAAAATTTTGAACCTTAAGTATGAACAGAATAAATTTTATGAATTTTTATCTACAAAATAAATTGCAAATTATCGTGATTTTGACAAATTTGAGCTTTATGGGCTTTTGAAAAAATTTTTTTTGTAAAAACGTGATTTTGCGTAAAATTTCCCGTTTTTTTTTGTAATTTTTTTATCGTTTTTTTCAATTTTTTTAAAAAGTATTGAAAAAGTTGGATTTTTGACTTGCCCAAGTACCATCTACATTCACTTTCTTATCAGAAAAGTTGCTATTTGAGAAAATCGAAGCATTATTGCTGCTAAAAAAGGTGTCGTCAGACACAAAATTAAAAAAAAAAAAAAAAAGAATACACATCATGGTAAAATCAATAGATTCCATTACTCCGTTCAGAATCTAAAAAATATATAAATAAAAGACATAGTATATACGCAGTTTACGAGGACTGATTTTGACAAAATAATGTTTTTCTGTCATATCGCAAACAATATTCATAGAAATATGAAATATTCATCGAAAATTTATTTTACTAGCCTTTAGAAATTATAAAATATAAAAAACATTATAAATGTTTTGTGTTGCTATTTTTATAGATAAATATTTAATATGTTCATGTTTTTTTTTGCTTTTTTACGTAAAACTTCGATAAAACTTTGTTTGTATAAAAGAAACTTGAAACATTAGTAAAAAGTTATGATACAATTTTCCTACTTGTTTAGAAATTTATGGAATATCAATCGTCAAATTTTTTTTTTTTTTATACGTCTTTGCTTTTTATATGTTGACAATAATTGATAAAAATAACGAAAATCTCCAACAGTTTTTTCTTAAAAAATCCATTTAATTTCTAATTTTTAATACTTTAGGTTTGAAAATCAAAGAAAAATTCGTTATATGTTGATTTTTGAAGTCAAAATAAAAAATTTCATTGATAGTCACTAAACAATTTATAAGCATTAGAAAATTCAATTTTTACGAGGTATTGTATAACAATTTTCGATAAACGTTATTAGTAAGTAAGTGATATTTTGTTTTTATCCTATGAGTATTATTTGAAACAACTAAAGAAGTTTTGAGTATCTAATTAAATAAATATTTTATGAAAACCTTTCAATTTTAGAAATATTTTAATAAAAATTGTGCTATTTATGCCTTTATGCCTATAGGGCAGTCGAATAGCACTTTGTCATATTTTAAAATTATAATTAGTTTTTACTTAATTACATTTTTCCTAATTGCTTATACTTATAATTATTATTTATATACTATTATTATAAGTAAGCCTACTTCGATGTAAAAAATATAGAAAATACATTGTTCAAATTATTATTTTTTAAACATTTGAGTATTCAAATGTTGACAAAACTCAATAGGTATAACGAAAATCTACAACAATTCTGTAGTTGAAAATGCATATAATACTTTAAATCTTAGTATTTACTTAAAGGTATAAAAACTGACTATAGGATACTTTACGTGTTTTAATTTTGTATTTTAATCAATGTAAAAAATTGCCCAGAAAGTCGTAAAATTATTGATAAAGCTTTAGGGGACATTATAGTTTGACAAAATCGGATAATTGAACGTAATTCGTAAAAATATCTGGGCTTTTTAAATTGCTAACTATCTGTTCAAAAATTATTATTTTATCGTAATAGTTTAGCATTGCTTTCGATATTTTTTTTTACGATTATGATTATTATGCAATGCTCCTAATTTCTATACGTCGCATTAATTGCCTTTATCGAATCTATGACTAATATTATGTCAATAAGTGTGTTGACTCGCAAACAAAAATGTGCCCACATAGAGACAAAAGTTATTACATTATTATTTAAGATTTTAAGTGAACGAGGAGTACAAGTATTTGTTTTATCATAATGTTCTATGTATACGATTTTTCAATTATTGATCCGATGTGTAATATGATACTATTTTGATGGGAAATTTCGATTGTAGTTGGTAGTTTGAATAGCTCATTTTTAGATAACGAGTGTGAAAAATAAAATATGACTAACATATTGTAAATGGTTAATGTACTCGTAAATGTACGTGAGAAAAAAAAATAAATAAATAAGTACCTAACGTTACTATTTTTTTTTTCTGTGTTTTACCTGATGTTTTACCCTTTTTTATTCAAAAAAGGTCGTAATAATATACTTTTTTAATAATACTCAAAGCTAAGCATTTATTTTATTTATTTCTATTATTTATATATATTTTAAATAAGTAATATTGAATTACTTACTTATTTATTTATTTTTCTTTCTTGTACGAATTAAAAATAGTTCAATTGATATCTTATAAGTTATAACACACACATTAATTATTGTACAAAATTTTCTAAATAATATCAAATTTTAATTTTGTACAATACTTTTCAAAGTATTCAAGTATCATTATTTATATGGAAATTGATTGTTTAACGTTTGAACGGAACTTAGACTTGATTAGATACTCAATAATATCTTATTTGAAAATTGAATGTTGTTAATAATTTTGGTTTTTATAAAAGTATAATGAATTAAAATAACATATTATAAGATAATTTACAATAAATACAGATCATTTGAGCTGAGATGGTGAAGGTGGAAGAGAGTTACTAAGTATACCGCTATAACGAATCATAATCATCCGTTTGCATTAGTATTATGTTTTGTAAAAATACGATCTAAACTAAGATGCCTATAAATTATATGATGGATATTCGTTATAGATTGAATCAGTGACTGTGCAGTGGTGCCGAAGCGTTAAAAATAACATACGATGACATTAAACATCAAAAGGACCTCTAACATATTCTAGAATTTTCTTTTTAACATAACACAATCAATGGATGCAAATCAAAGCACCCATACAACGGAATACGGATTGTATAATCCATTTACCTATCTTCATTTTGTAGCCAAACAAATATTTAAATGCATTTTTTGCTATGATCCGATTTTAATAATATGTAAGCTGTGACTGACCGTTTTATATAAATAATATTAACTTGAATATTATATATTATTATTTGATTATTCATATAATACAAAATAGTAAAACATAATAACTACCAAAATCTACTATGAAATCTGTCATAGATAAACTATAATGTCTATAATGTGATCGGTGCCACTGAGTGACTAAAATATTGATATTATTATTATCGATTATCGTGCAAATACCATTATATTTGTATTCAACGTTTAATATAATATATATCTATAATGCTAGTGATAATAAATCGCTTTTAAAATAATTTTATAGTAGACCGCTTTCTGTATTTGCAATTGTTGTTGTTCATTTCAGTACATTGTCCGCTTTAAGAAGGTTTGCACTATATTTCAATAAAAACCATTACGTCCAGCTTGTATTTTTACTTTAAGTATTTACTATGAATATAAAAATTTAATATTTTGATTGACTATGTCATTTTTATTAAAGGAAAAAAGTATTTTTTTTAACTATTTTTATTAAAAATATAATATTTTTCTGTTAGTTTTAGAATACAATAACATTGTTATGACTAAAATGTAATTTTCAAAGAAATATAAATCTTATATTTTGTGGTTTTTGTGCTACACAATAATTCTACTAATGATGTTTAAAGAAATCATTTCATTGATTATAAATTGAAATCCAATTAAGCATAAAACCGAAAATTTGCAAATCGTTATTTTTTAATACTAATGGCTTACTTTAATGACATAAACATTTATTTACGCTTAAAGGAATTTAATTTTTCTTTTGTTAATGGAGATATTTCTGCGTCTACATTAGATGTTCGAATAATTAAGCACTTATGTATTATATGTTATAAGAAGAAACTTATATGTTTTTGGTTCACTACTCGAATGTTTTTTGCCGAACATAATCTCTATAAAACATAATTATACAAATGACGCTATGACGTCTAAATCTAATGGACAATTTCTGTTTTATATTTCTTTACGTACGAATAATTTAATAATATTATAGTAAAAATTCCGTCCTCACGTCTTCGAAAAATCCAATTTTGAATCTGCTCTGACCACCAATATAAGCGACCAATAAATTTAGACTGATATTTTGGAAAAGTGAAAGAAAACGTTGAAAATGACCACCTTTTTTCTAATATTTTTATTGGGTTAATGGTATTAAATAAAGTCACGTATAAATGTAAAATTAAACTGTTTTGTATAGTTATAACTTAGAAATGTAAATCTATTTAAATTATAATCATTTAATTACCATGCATTGTTAAATTATTCTAATAAGAGCAATATAAATAAAATGTAAAAACAAACGTTATAAGATGTGTATATTTTAAGATCAATGATAATATCATTAATATTATTTATAGTTCGGTACTATACAGAACTATAGAAAATGTAGTAGGGTCTGTGAAAATTTTTGCTATAAATGTAAGTGAATAATTGCGAAATAAAAATTCTTAACAAAAAAATTAATATTTTTATTACTGCTATACTCGTGTTCAACCGCGGTACCGTCATCGTATTACACATCAGGGACTCAAGTACGCAGTGGCACTAAACGTTAGGAAAACGATTTTATTCCGGGAGGGCCCCAGCAAATATTATTTTTTTCTTTACCAAGTATTATTTACTTCAGTGCACTTCACTCATTAGTGACCCGTGGGCATGTTATAGGACTAGATCGATTTGCCAAAGTAAGTTGGTAAAGTTGGTTGACGATTGCCCATATAATAACCGTAATGAGTAACCGGTAAAATAATCTGTGGGTGGGGTCCCTACGCACGAATGAAGTGAAACTCGATACAGTAATAATAATAATAATAATAATCATCAGGGCTCATAATTTCTAGCAATTGCATATTTTTTTTGAAAGGTCCTAGAAGTACCTATATGAGCTATACATTTGTTTCAGATAATCAAGAAACTACATACGAAATTTTATGATGCATATTTTTGCATATTTCGGAGTATAAGTGCTATTTAGCTTTTTTTCGTTTATTTTTGGATTTTTGCATGATTTTTATCATTTATTTTTTTAAAAAATTTTTTAGTTGCCTAAAACATCTTTTCCTAAAAATAACAAGTAATTATAGTCATATTAGTAATTAATTCGTGTTAATTAATTTTTTTTCTTATATAACTTATATAATAATATATTATCGAAGCTAGAATAAAAAAATAATACAATAAATAATAGTATGAAAATCATAATTTTTGTATACAAACATTTTTTTTTTTTTGCATATTTCAGTATTTTTAGTGCATATTTAAGCGTTTATATGAATACTTTTTAGAGCATATTAAGCACTTATAACAACCTTTTTTAGAGTTATAAGTTACGAGCCCTGATAATAATAATCATTTATTTAGTTCCAAACACCTGTCAATAAATGTTAACAATGTTAACAAAAGGTACAAAAAACACTTAACTTATTGGTCAACTTATTGGTAACTATGGTCTATGATTGTATAGTTGTTCAGTAATAGAATCAGTTACTTTGTATTCAGTAAAAATATTCCTAGATACCAATCAGATAATATTTCTTGCAAAAACCGCATTAAGTAGTGGTAGTTGGTACCTAGCCTTCCCTCCCATTTCGTTGTCTACCATTAATCATATCCGATGAAAATTTAGTACGTCTTAGAGATATTAGCGTTTTCAAATTGCAATACATATCATCGTTATTTTTCGCAAATGTGATCAATTCATTTGAATATCAAAACCGGTGGCACGAAAAGTCGTCGCCGATGAACGCTGAATTCGCCGTGTTATATACGGTCGCAAGACGGAAACGGGACTTGGCTGCGGGTATCTTTAAATAATATTATCTGGCTAAGTTATTTACACATACCTACTTACTGCGATCGGTCTGCGAGTCCCAGTTTAAAATTATTCTAATTGCATTCCAGATGTTTAGATGTCTATTATACAGATACGATAAATGTGTACGGTGGTTCTAGGTCAATACATCGCGGTAAAATACATCGCGAACAATTCATCGTCGTAAAATACATCGCGAACAATATTCATCGCCGTAAAATACATCGCGGGAAAATACATCGCGAACAATTTATTGCCGCAAAATACATCGCGAACCACAGTTAAATTAAATAACTAATATTAATTGTATCTTTTTAAATCTAATTTACGTTTTTTTAAATTATAAAAATGCCTTCAAATAATTGTTTGGTCTAAGTGAGTTATTGTATTTATAAATGAATGTTAACTATGATACTTTTCCTTCTGGGTCAAATAATGTTATTGCCATAAAACATACGTGAAAATAAAAACAAAATACAGTAGTAAATAAGTAATAATAATAATCATCGTAAGACTATGTCAGCCATACTGTCAATATTCTCAATTTATATTGTATTAAACAAGTATAAATATATGTATATCGAGTATATAGGTACTCGACGTATATATGGTTTCACTATTCATATTTTGTATTTAACTTAACGTATGTTTTATAACATTAAAATTATTTTATCTATCGAAGGAAAAAGTGTCATAGTTAACATTTATTTATAAATATAATAGCTCACCTTGACCAAACAATTATTTGAAGGCATTTTTGTTATTTAAGAATTGATTATTTATAAGTGAAATTATTAAGATAAAGATATTATTTATTTAATTTAACTGCGGTTCGCTATGTATTGTACCATGATGAATTTGACCCGCGATGAATTTGTTCGCGATGTATTTTACTACGATGAATAATTGTTCGCGATGAATTGACCGGATACCGTATTATCGTGTACGGTATAGTTCCGCGAACGATTGCCTATGCACAGACACTAAAGTTCCGAATTCAATAAATAATGGGTATGTTTGTACAGTGTAATATTCTTTATATTGTAAGATTGAATTTGATTTTTGAATATCGACTATTAATAGTATAATCTTAAATAATGTTACTGTTATCGCACTGTGAAAGTACAATATGTATGCACCATTCAACAGTTCAACTCGACAACAACAGGTTTTCAACAAAAGAAATTACAATTATTAACTAACAATAGTTTTCTATTGTTGAAATCTTGTTTTATCATTCAAACTTTTATTGTTAAACAATACAATTCCGAAATCCACTATGATGTTTCTGAAAAAAAAAACCGTTTCCAAATATAAAATTAAACAGACATAGTAACATTTTGATTTTAAATGCCAAAAAACTTAAAAATACAAAATATACATTGTGTCACGACATTCGGACTGTCGAATTATTTTCGTCGGGTAGTGTCGACTGCGTTTAATACATACGCTATCGCGCATATAATAAAACCATAAGATTCAGCCCTAACCTTTAGGCGTATATTTTTGTGTAACTATTACACCATCAAACCCGGACTTGACAATATCATATAAATATAGTATAAAACTACAGTTGTTTGATTTGCCCGTATAGAGAAATGCCTTTGTGTAATAGTTGAACGATAAATTCAATTTATGAAATAATAATTATTTATTAAATGTTAAGTTAAATACAAGAAGTATATAAGCAGACGTACAATATATAATAATTTATTGTTTGCAAAATAAAATAAAAATCAAAGTTGAACTGAAATTTTTTTTTTTTTCTTTTTGATAGTTATAAGCAGGGATCATAATTTCTAGCATTTGCATATTTTTTTGAGAGGTCCTATAGGTACATATATGAGCTATACATTTGTTTCAGATAACCAATAGAAGCTATTACATACGAAATTTTATGTTGCACATCTTTGCATATTTCGGAGTATAAGTGCTATTTTGCTTTTATTCGCTTTTTTTTGTTTATTTTTGGATTTTTGCATGATTTTTATCATTTATTTTTTTAAAAATTTTTTTAGTAGGTAGCCTAAAACATTTTTTCTTAAAAATCACAAGTAATAATTTATTATAGTCATATTAATTGTTCATATTAGTAATTAATTCGTGTTAATTAATTTTTCTTCTTATATAACTTATATAAATATGTATATAGTATAGAAGCTACAATAATAAAATAATATTATAAGTAATAGTAATAAAATCATAATTTTTGTATATAAACATTTTTTTTATTGCATATTTTAGTATTTTTAATGAATATTTAAGCGCTTTTATGAATACTTTTTAGAGCATATTTAAACGCTTATTAACAACCTTTTTTTAGAACTATAAGTTATGAGCCCTGGTTATAATATGCATTATTAGGCAAAGATTGCATTATTACATATTATAACAGATTGAACAATGTTTGAATGAGGTGGCATTTTTATGGGCAACAATTATACATACCTACTTTATGTCTTTAACTGTTGTAAAACACCTAACACAGCATAAGATAATATTATAAAAACAATAGTTCAATGTTTGTTCTATTTATGGTATTTGAAACAGCTTTTACTGGAACATGATACGTCTATATTTTGTGATATATATATATGTATATTTATGTAAAATTTAAGTTTTTCAAAACTTGTTGTATGCTTTATCTGATGGGAATAATTTAAATTACATTTAAAACGCTCTTTTTTTTTATTGATTTGTTAGTTCATCGGAAACGTACGTATGGCAGACGAAAATAATAGCGTCCACAATCGTTCTCACATTTACATGATTGACGTCGATAAAGATAGACTCGTGCACGACGAATTGCCACAGAACGAAACAAGATTCGCGCACATGGCCCACTTCTATACCAGCAACGGTTTCAGAGGAGAGGTAAATGTCTTTACTGTACATAATATTATAGTTCAGTATTTATAATTGTTCATTACTGCTTAAAACCGGCGGTAAGGATTAGACACATGACTTCGTGCACGGAAAAGCGTCTCTGGATACTTATGTATAGTAATACCATTGTAAAGAGCTCTCTTTTTCGCGATAGTAAAAAAACGTTAAGGACGTTGACGTTTTAAATTCACACATATAATTCAACTGAAATAATGTATTCACCAACAGATAAAATATTTAATGTGATTTGGATTTAAAAGCAATACATTTTTAACATCAATTAACATTGACGTCTACCGATTTTTTTTTTGTTCGATAGTTGATAATAAATAGTTTTAATTAATCACAACGTTGAACATATATTTCCCATTTCGATAAAATAAAAAATTGAAAAAATTGATCAAAGTAACAATTAAAAAATAAATATACTTACAATTATCATACGCATATTGGCATTTTGTCTTGGTATATAAATAGTGTATGAAAAGGCTCTGTATATGTTAAGTAACATTTTAGTCACGATCGTAAGATATAAGACGAGAAATACACCTGTATTCGATTTTGTCATTTCGCTAACACTTTACATTGTAGAAAACATAAGTAGGTTTAGGTAGTGGTATACGATATTTTGATTTCTTCAATTAATGTTCTATTTCAGGAGATTTTTATCATATTATTTTCACACATACTGCTTATTATGTTTATATTAATATATGTGTAATTACTATAATTATTAAATAATTATATATAATTAGTACATCTAATGGAAAAATTTAAAATCTTCTTTGGTTTTTTTTTGTTATAATTCGATTTTAGAGTATTTATAAAAATATTAAAAAAAACTACTAAAAAAAAAAAAGTATAATGAGTATTTCCAGTATCTAAACAATTTTCTTTTTTTGAAAAATCGAAATAATAGTACTAATAAATACAAAGTACGAAGTTAACATAACGTTCTCTTTTTTTTATAATGCTCAAATCCTAAAATATAATATAATAATCCTAATATTATTATTAAAAAATAATATTATTAAAAAAACATTGACGATTTTTTTTTCTTTTGCATTTTTATACCGTATAATTTTTAGATATTTTACAGAAAAATATGTATACAAAACACATACATATAATGTTTTGTGTTATCGAGAGCTTATAAAGGGTGCAATAAACCATTATGTGTGAAAAATATTTACCTATATGTATATAAATGTGTATAGAAATATTGTCAAAAATGTAATACCTATTTTAATATGTTGTTTTCAAATGTCAGTGGTTTTATTATTAAAATAAGGTAAATTAAATTAAAAACAAAAATATGTTCATAAAATGTATACATAATATAATATAGAATTGCATTAGATATAAAATTAGTCCCGGAATTCATACTTTTGAAAGCTCTGAAGATTTAAAAACAAGTATTGAAATATAGTTTATTAAAATCCTATAGAATGCTAGGCTTTATTAATAGGAATACACAAAATTTTAAACAGCCTTTAAGCTTAAAAACTTTATATTGCTCGCTCGTGCGATCTTCACTAGAGTTTGGATCCATAATTTGGTCTCAAAACCTGTCTACATACAGAAATGATCTTGAGATTGTCCAATATAAATTTTTAAAAAGAATAACTTACGTCTCTAATATGCCTATCTCTAGTAATATATTTAAACCCGTTCTGTTCTCAATAGGTCTAGATTCGATCGATCTAAGAAGACAACTCTCTGATATATTATTTATATATGATCTATTAAATGCTTTTATTAATTGTCCACATCTACTAGCTTTACTAAGTATTAAGGTTCCCACCTTCTTCTCCAGAATCAATGATTTATTTATTATCCTCTACTATCGCAAAAGTTATGGTGCCGATTCGTTTTTCCCTGGCGCTCTGTCACTAACTTATAAAATATCCCGATCAATAGATTTTTTTGATTCTAGTCGTAATCAATTTAAGTGCAATGTATTATTAATATTAAGATGTATTAACGATGTTTAATAGTTATAAATATTTTCCATTTCAGTAATTTAAGTATTTCTACATTTATACTTTATATAGTTCTTTATTATTTTTTTCCCTTTGTTTATTGTAATCAAAATATGTAAATTTCTGTTCATGTAATTTGTCAATTGTATTATACCTTATATTCAAAGGGCTCAAGCCAGTTAAGTTAATTAAATAAATAAATAAATAAATAAATATTATAATTTATTTATTTATTAATTCAAACGGGCAAAGCCCAGTAACAGTTTTAATTCAAACATCATTGCAAATAATTAAACAATTATAATATAAAAAAGTGAAACAGAGTGAGATTAAGAAATATTAAATATATACAAAACAACGAATAATTAACTAAGATTAATAATAATAGTGATTAACATAATTAATAAGGTTTATAATTTTGATAAAGAATTCACATGTAATAATTATTAGTATAATAATAAAAAGACTCAATTGAGTTAAAATTAAATAAATCGACTTGAGTATCATTAGCTAATTTCATCATTCTATTAATAGGAGCATTTATTAAGTAATTTGTTCTATGTAGTTGCATATAAAAAGTGTTAGTAGATTTTGTTTGACATTGAGGAACATAGAAATTAAAATAATTTAGTAATTCACTAGAATTATAATCATACCGTTTACCACTTTATATAGGAACTTTAAATTGTAGAGGGTGACCGGATAATCGAATTATATTCTAAAATAGAGCGTACTAGTGAAAAATATAATGCCATAAGAGTAGAGGGATTTGTAAATATTTGCAAGTCCTATTAATAAATTCTAGTATGAATGACCATTTTTTATAAATAGTTAGATAGTGTTTATTGAAAATATGATTAGAATTAAACGTAATTCTACTTCTATTATTAATTCTATTATTAATAGATTTTCTATTTTATAGATTTTTAACCACCCGATTAAGTTGAACATTATCTAAATAATAATTATGTATAATTGGATTACGTGACCTGGAGAAAGTCATTACCTTACATTTATCAACATTTAGCATTAATTTGTTTACACCAAATTGATAAGCAATTTAAGTCGTTCTGTAACAATAAAGAATCTGAGGATGACTTAATTACTCGGGAAAATAATAATTATAACTTGTTGTTCTAATTATTGTTTCTAGTTAAAATGTTGAACATATTTTTCCAATTTCGATAAAATAAAAGTGTTGAAATAAAAAATAGAATTAGATAAACTGAACAATTATTGCTCTTAAAATAAAAACATAAACCTTTTTTATCAACGTAATAATTGAAAAAAATTGTACCAACCTTATTCATACGCACATTATTGTTTTAGTATATAAAATTCATATTTTTGTGACGTATTGTAATATTGTGTTTGATACGTTTTAAGGTATTGAAAATAGTGTGTGAAAAGCGTAAAGGTTCAGTGGATTTTGTAACAGCAATCAGAGTAGCATTGAAGAAATATTTTGGGAACGAAACGGTCTGTGAGTACCTATATTAAATGATTATATAGTTACAAACTTCCAGAATATCAGCTGGATACACGCTGGTGAATAAAATGTGGTTGTGTTTTGTGTTTTTTCAGTATTAGGTGGAGTGATTTTAATAGAAAACGGTGCAGTGAATGTTCACGTGTGTCCGTATTATTCGAAAACACCCCTCGACTGCGAAGCAAGATTAAAGGATTGGCTAAAGTTCTGCCGAGTGCCTACGCCTTTGGTGGGTCTCGGATACATCGCCTCCCATGACGCCGTAATTATATACGTATTTTATTGATCGTTATGGCAATATTAGTATGTTTACCTTTTTTCCAAAATGTCCGTTTCTGTTTACATTTGCTAAAGGTTAGAAAACATAGGGCGAGAAATACGTCTGTATTAGATTTTGCCATTTTGGTAACGCTACATCGTAGAAAACATATTAGTAGGTACAGATACATGATTTTTCGATTTTTTTTTTTTGTTTTTAATTATTGTTCTATTTCGGAGGATTTTTATCATTTTATTTTCACATGTACTATTATGTTTATGAACTAATATGAGTATAAATATTATATAATTAGTGTACCTAAAGGAAAATGATAAAAACTTATTGGATTTTTTTATTATTATTTTTCGTATAATATACTTCACAGTATTTTTGTAGAAATATGTACGTATAAAATGTACGTGCTAAATTATAAAAGACATTTATGATGATTTACCTATTTAAAATTCAAGTAAAATACATATTATAAGAATTAACATATTCGTACTAAATAAAAAAATAATAAGTAGTATCTCCAGTATCTTACCTAAACAACTTTATTTTTTTGGAAATCCGATAAAATAATACCAATATGAAATATTATGTATACGAATATTATACCTTTTTGGTGATACTGGGCGGTAAACGGACTTTGCAGTAAATGGAAACGTAAACTTTGGTAAAAAACGCCCATGATGCTTTCACTAACTCAATGAATCGATCTAACCTTAACCGTAACATACACCTGTATGGTTGTAACTTGATCAATAACTGTACAATATACTGATTTTTTTATACACCGCAGGGTGATGACATGATGCCTCTTCAGCATTTCCACGTGTTTAGCGATCACGGTTCGGGTGGACATTATCTCAATGATACAGAACCAGCCACTATCAAATACACAGCCTATTTTAACATCGCCAAAAACTTCATCAGGGTCGACCAGCCCGAAACCTCGTTTTCGTTCGAAAACTTTAAGTCACACGCTGAACAGTAACGAAGCCATTATTATATTTACTGTATTGGGTTGCAGTATCATAATTTAGTCTTATCTCATCGTTGCTATTATAATTAAACATATATATTATACCGTGTTATTGTTGCGTATACTCCATAGAACTGTAAAAGTTTGTTACATATTTAAGTTTTTTCTTGAATTTGTATACTACGATTCGTAATTTTTATTTCAAAGACTAAATAAATATAATGTGCGACGTGAACATGATAATAAATACATCACGATGTTATGTTAATAAAATTACACTGAAGAAAAAAAATAAAAACGTTCAACTACAAAACCGTCTCGTTTTTTTAGTGTTTAAAGCCCAAAATACGATGTAATAGGTCAAATATCTGAATAAAATCAGTAGACATTTATAATATTGACGGTTATTTTTTAAATGTTTATTCTCTATGATTTGTAGACATTTTACGATACAATTTGTACTGCTTTTTACCTCATCGAGAGCTTATAAAGAGTGGAACTTACTTTTCCAATTATTTATATAATATATATAGGTACAGGATGTGTGTTTTCACAACTTTTTTTTGTTTATATAATATGATATCTCTCTTATTATTATTATTATTATTATTATTTTCATGCATATAATGGAATATCGTTGTATTTCTGTACTTTTATATTATATATATCTTTGATTATTAGAAAATACACTATTCGCTTTAATAGAAATGTTTCCAATCATTTAATAAGTATACCTATTTGAATATATTAATTTTCAGATATCAGCATAATTATTATACGACGACGATGAATTGAATTAAAAACGAAAAAATGTTCATAAAACGTATATTTAATATGGAATCTTGTTAGATATGAAATATTGATCACGGAAATTTCGATAAGTTTTTAATAAAAGTATATAAAATTATAGTTTATCACGGTTAGACACGATTAAGTTACAACTGAAAAGAAAAGAAAACTAAGTTACAGTCTTACAGGTATATATTACAGCGACTGCTGCATTATTGTGATATCCCTGGTACAGCACACAAATGACGTAGTATACTTTTTTAATTTTATGATTTTACAAATCAAACGCATGTAATAACGCACGAAACGTAGTTACTTACTGTCATAATGTCCGTATCACACAATATTCAATTATCATTAAAACTATTATGGTTCTACTGTGGATACATGACACTCGGTGCCGCAACTAGTCTATAGTGGGCCCTGTTAATGAATGGTAAAGTGTATCAATATTTGCTTAATATGCCACTATTGCCACTCTTTCTACCTTCACTGTAATAATATTTTAGAGAATAAAATATAAACAAAATAATTATTATAATTTTTGTAATAATTTTGAAAAAAAAATAATAACTGTTTCCGGTAAGGCGGTTACTTATCGTCTTAATACACGTTTTTTTTTTATCCATATCATTATTAAATTACATAAATGGTACGGATACTTAAGACAGATACATTTTATATTACTGCAATTTCTACCTGAATAATTGATAAAATTAATAAATTAGTGTAAACAAAAACTAAATCAATTAAAATTTAAAGCTTGTTTTCATAATAAAACATATAATATAGAAAGAAAAAAAATCAAAATAGTTTGTATTTATACTATTTTATAACGGTTAATAATATTTTAAATCTGAAATAGTTCGATACCTATTGAAACAAACCTAATGTTTTATATTTTCAGTGATCAAAAGTTGAAATTAGTAACCAATCCCCTGATTACTGTGGGCCCCTGAAGTAGGTTCTTGGTATGCAATGCATCCCCTACTGTTGCGGCACTGAAAACATATCTAAATATCACGTACCTGAACTTAGCCCACCCATGCTACAAAATCAACATGAAATTTATGCCAATTATTAGTAAATTAATAGCAAATAATAGCAAATTGGTTCCCATAATTAGCAAATCATTCATTTTTTTTTTATGAGCTTTTTAAGTGTGGGTGTGCCAAGTTCAGGTAGCCCACCCACTTTGCGTTATCAACTTGAAATTGATGCCATTAATTAGCAAATTAATAGCAAATAATAGCAAATAATAGCAAATCTTCATATCTTAATAAGAAAAAAAGACATTTTTATTTTACAACATACTTTGTACGTTATGCCATCGACAGACGATTTATCATTGCTTTTCAATTTCGAGTAGGTATATTTAAAATAAATGAAAGTTTTTTTATACCATGACATTTTCTGTTGAACTAAGATGTAACTTTAATGAAAATATAGAAAACAATATATTATGTAATGTATACCTATACCTATAAAATTGCAGATAATGGCTATTGATATGTATTTTAAGTCTAAGTGCCAATGATCAAATTGAAACTATTAGTAGTTACATTAAAATGAACATGATAACGAACAACAATGTTATTACAATACCTACGTAAACATAGTATATTTTATACTTATTTGAGTTCATACTTTATCGTTTTTTTTTTAACATAATTAGAATTATAATTAACGTAAAAAAGTTAATATTGATATCAATATTGTTAATTGTTCAAATTGTGAATTCTACAATGCAACGTACAATATAGAATACTGCAACAGTAGAATCAGTTTATTCTAAGTTGATGAACGGTTTTTTCGAACCTCTTTTTAAATTGTTTTATCGGCAAGACATACGCTGCCGGGAAACACGCTGTAATGTAGTACTTCATATGGCGAAGATGTTCACAAACATAATTTTTTATTTGTTTACTTGAATTATGTACCAATTTTGACATTTTGAGTTTGAATCGTTTGATTAGAATATTAACACATAATACAATAGTTACTTCACACTTTATTATGATTAAAAATATTAAAATATAAAAACTTATCTGTAAGTACAGTTATTTTATCAAACTATGTATATCTCATTATATTAAAAAAATTAAATAATAAAGTAACAAAAGAGACATTAATTACTTATAAAAATACATATATTACACAAACCGAGAAAACAAGTAATACGACCTCAATGATATGGGAAAATTTTCTTGTTATTTTAAAAACAAAAAATAATTGATAACACAATGACTTACTTATAAATAAAAAATAATCTACAAATAATGACCATTCTCTGGATTTATACCAGCCTCGACAATCTGATCGTACATTTCTCTCATGGTTAACGTTTTTTCGGTCTTGGATTTTGGACCGGGCCGACTTGTTGTCTTCGTGTTAAAATTAAAGTTTTTCAGTAAATCGGGGTGTATATAAATTGAATCCACAAAGCTTGGCCTTCCTATGAATTTTGCAGTTTCATGATTAATTCCATTATCTTCAAGTTGAAAGAACATTTCGCCCAATGTTAATATATCTCTAGTTTTAGACTTTGGTCCGGGTCTCGAGGTTTTTCTCGGGTTTTCAAATTCATATTTTTGTAACAAATATGGATTTATAAATAGTTGAATATTGTTGGGATCATGCTCATAACTTCTAAAATGGGATAAAACGGCATTGCATTCCTCCACAAAAGATATGCCCTCATCATCGTTTTTTGAACTTTCGTTGTATTTCTGAGCCGAAGTGGCTGGATCATCTTCAAACGATTCCTCGCCACTTCCAAAGTCGCTATACTCCGAATCAGAGTCCATATTTGTATTATATATAGCCTTGCTGATTATTATAATCAATAACAAAATTCTGAAAAAAAAAAAAATCATTTAAATAAAAATTTGTACCTTCTGTATTTTTCACACACTTATAAGTATTATATACATGACGTATATATCACAAAAAGTTACCGAGTACCCTATTCTGAAAAATAATTTTTTTCAGTACGCTAAAAAATAATAAACAAGTTTTTAAATACATTTTACCAAATACTCATAGGTAATTAAAAATACGAAACGACCCTATTTAATTTAAAGTAATTCATCATAAACGTCTAATAGACAAACAACATAATAATTGTATTGTACTTAAACATAAAATGAGTCTTGAGTTTACCCTATGGTGTTTCAATTAATACAATTGAGTATTAGATTATAAACTATACCGATTAATATTAAAATGTTTACAATATTTTGATTTTAAATTGTAACAACACAGCTATTTTATTTGTTATACAATTTTATTGGTGACTTGATAGTTTTAGAAAAATGTACCTATTTAAAGGATGTATGTACATTTTATGATATGTATAATGGATTAATTTATGTATAGTTAAAAAAATGTTTGTATAGATGAATCAATTAATTTAATTTTTTTTTTCGTATACTTTTTATCGTGGAATTATAATTTGTTAAAGTTGATCTATATACATTTATTGTTTAATACCTATAACAGGTTAGGGAAGCATTTTATTAATATTATTTTTTTTTTAATTGATAACTTTTTACATTTCAAAATTTCAAAAAAAAAAAAAAACGGGTGGGACTCGCTTTGCTGTACAGTTGGGGGTGGAGTGTACCTCGTTTAAAAGATAGGTCATTATTACATTGGATTTGTTAAATTTGAATGCAATGATAGATATCATTGTATACAAATAACGATTCTGAACGGAGTTAATATGTTTGTCTAAAATGTGTATATAATAATATAGTATTTTATATTTAAATTGAATTATAATGCCATTTCATAAAAATTTAAATTTAAAACAGTCATAAATTTTTTTCCTTTTGGTCCGGTAGAAATTTTTTTATATATTATTGAAGATTAGCTTATGGACAAACTAGTGTCAAAATTTTGAACCTTAAGTATAAACAGAAAAATTTAATGAATTTTTATCTACAAAATAACTTGCAAATTATAGTGATTTTGACACATTTTATACAAATTTGAGCTTTATGAGCTTATAAAAAAAATTTGAGTGAAATGACCACCGTTATTTTCTATTGAAGATAAGTTAAACTTATTATAAACCTTATATTAAATTTTCGAGAGTTTTCGGTCAGCCAATTATATTTTATAGGAGTTTAAAAAAAAATAACTTACAAAAATCGAAAATTTAAATTGTCTATAAATAAGTCAAAATATGTCAAAATACTTTAAAAACTTAACAACGTATCGAAAACACCAATATAAAGATTTGGTGAAAATT
>JAIPRK010001469.1:0-63077 GCA_025469195.1 Chaitophorus viminalis
GTGTTGGTATTTCTTGACAAAAATAAAATGTCTGTGATGTACTTGAAAAAGTACACAATCGTCAAACATAGAGACATAAATTAAACGAAGAAGATATAAATTAACGTAGATAAAATTTCGGGCGCAGCTTACAATATACCTTTTTAACGTAGATAAAATTTCGGGCGCAGTTTACAATATACCTTTTTAACGTAGATAAAATTTTGGGCGCAGTTTACAAAAAAAAAAGATCATTTGGGCGCAGTTTACGTATGCCCAATTATTCATATAGGAACTTAATCAAAAAGCGTAAAATGAAAATATAACATAGCATGTTATACTATTATAGGTATATAAATTTCATTGTGGACTTTTTTAATCAAACTTAATTTAATAAAATTATCAATTTTCTTATTTAAAAAGTTTGAAAATGACGAAAAAAAAATTTAACTTTCCACCTTAATTAAAACCAATGAATATTAAATTAGCCATTCTTTATAGACTAAAGTAAACAATTTCAACAAATGTTAAAACCAAAATTAATTCTTTACATTCTTTTGTCGTCTTCGTTTTGATATAAAATGGTAATTATACATGTTAATGCTATAGGTACCAGAAGTAATTACTAATAACTAATTAAATTATTAAATTTGCGTTGAACGTCATTGATATATTTTTTTTTTTTTGAATGATTGTGTTACCAGCCGACGACATCGTAGTTATACATAATTGTATCACTTCGTTGATGTTCAATAAAATACCAAAGAAAAACATAGCAAAACCATTAAAGTATATTATATTTTAAATCATTGGAAAAATGTTACGTATTCATATTATTCAATTAGTAATCGGAAGTTTAATAAATCGTGTGTTGTCATTGTGGATTGACTATCGTAAATAAATCGCATAAAAAGTTGTTCGATGTCCACAATAATTTATTAAGGATTACCGCAAAATTACGAACATGTTTGTATTTTTTTAATTTCACATGTATTTTTGTAATAAGGACATGGAAGTAAAAGTTCAAGACGGATTTTATTAATTTCAAAATTTCAGAACAAAAAAAGCAAAAATTTTGTGGCGGTGCGGCATTTGAATCCGCGGGGGCCCTACGCACAGACACGTAATCACTGGGCCCCACCCGTGTCGTTTTATCTCTCTCATACGATTAACCCCCGTTTGTTGGTGGACCAGGGCGCACCACAGGAGTGCGCCACTGAGAGTCCACCCAATGTTAGCCATAAAATAAATTTGGCTGTTCAAAAACTCTTGATTTATTTATTGCAACTAAAAGAAATTGAAAATCGTTCCACACAATTTTTTTTTATAAGCGTTTGAACAACGAATTTTCACGTAATATTACAATTGAAATATAACATCATATATTATACATACCTATTCTAGTCTATAACAAATCATCTCCGTTCAGGATCGTTTTTCGTATGCAATGTAACCTATACATAGCAGTTAGCATTGCGTTCAGATATAACAAATCCATTATAATGAACTATCCTATGAACGGGGTGCCCTCTACAGCAGAGTAAGTAGCAGGGCCCATCCGGTTCTTTTTAGATTTTGGTTTTACAATGATGTGTGTTTTTTTTATTTTATTATTTTTTTTTTTTTTGTCTGTCATCACGTTTTGGAGCAGTAAAAACGCTTCGATTTTCTTAAACAGCAACTTTTCTAAAAGGAAAGTGAATGTAGATGGTACTTGGGCATGTAAAAATCCAACTTTTTCAGAACTTTTTAAAAGCGTCGAAAAAAACGATAAAAAAATTACAAAAAAACGGGAAAATTTTACGCAAAATCACGTTTTGATAAAATACATTTTTTTAAAATGCTCTAATTCAAAAACAAAAAATCGCAAACGCTTGAAATGTTCACCAAATCTTTATATTGGCTTTCTCTATACATGGTTAAGTTTTCAAAGTATTTTAACCTATTTTGACTTATTTATAGACAATTTAAATTTTCGGATTTTGTAAGTTTTTTTTTTTTTTAAATATCTATAACATTTATTTGGCTGTCCAAAAACCCTTGAAAATTTAATACAATATTTATTACAATTTATACTTATGGTAACTAGAAAATTCGTTTTACTCAATTTTTTTTTATAAGCCCATAAATATCAAATTTGTATAAAATGTGTCAAAATCATGCTAATTTGCAGGTAATATTGTAGATAAAAATTTAGAAAATTTATTTTGTTTATACTTAAAGTTCAAAATTTTAACACTAGGTGATTTTGTAGATAAAAATTCATAAAATGTATTCTGTTTATACTTTTTAATCTTAATTTTGTTTTCGTACAATGTAATGCAAATATAATTTCATTTTGTACTCATTTTTTAATAATAATTTGAATTTATTTAAAAATTGTTTTGATATTTTCAGGGCATTTAAATCCGAGCCATAATTATTAGGTATCGTACGCGTGGCGCTTTATTATACAGTCGTCGACGAGCGATCATCGGTGCCCGCGGGGTATGCCGTGGTCACAGGAAGTTAGAGCGTGTGTGCATGCGTGTGTTCGCGTGTACTTGCGTGTGCGTGTGTGAGTGCATCTTGTGTATACGTGTGTGCGTGCGAGCGTGCGTACTTGTGTGAATTAATGTGGTGCGTGTGTGTACGTGTGCAAGCGTGTGTTTTTGTTGGGATGAGTGAGCATGGGCTTGGCGCATGGATGACGAGGTGTGAGGGGAGGAGGCTCAATCGTCGGTAGGAGAAAGAAGAAGGGAACCGGGTGATATTACTTGCAAACGTGTGACGCGTGTACAGAGGGGTCGCGCGCTCGCCGCCGGAAAGATATGTTGTCTTGATTGGTGGCGGGTGATAGTGTGAAGCGGGGTGACGGCGGCACACGCGGGTGTATCGTCTCTCGAGATGCACTCCGTATGCCCCAATGTTGCGGTGATTGTGCGGCGGCGGGGGGCACCGGGTGACAACATGGACGACGACAATACAGCGGGCTGCGCGGCCGGCAGCTGCTGCAGCTTCTTAACAGCACAATGATCGGCCGAAGTAACGCGTGCTCGTGTAGGATCGGTTTACACTCGATGATTTACCACGCGGGATCCCCGCACAAATTCTCGATTATTGGACCGTGTTCCTGCATTTTATCCGCGCAATTATTGTTATCAACCGGGTAAGAGCCGTTTGCCCGATATCAACAATGTTGAATACAATAACAAGTCGTGCGGGATTCAGAATTTCCAAATTGTTGCCAGTTTGGTTATTTTATAACTCCTTTAGTATAGTTCCAAATAATTACTACAATAATACCGATTTCACGTTTGAAATGGAATTTGATTCAGGTGGTCGTGTAAATTATAGAATAATACAAGAGAAGATAGTCGATAGTAAAATTCATTCATTACTCTGTTCAAAATATAAAATAACATTAAAATATTAAAATTATATTTCGACATTTTAATAATATTATTCCTAATGATTTCAAATATATAAGATTACATCGACGTCTGGAAAGGATTCTGACATTATAGACCCCCTCCCCTATTAAATCTGCCTCTGCTGGACTTGGGTGTATGGGCTACGAGTCAGCCGTTGTATATCATAGCAGCTATTATTAAAAGATTTTGAGGGGTGGAAAGTTTTCAATGATTCACCGGAGGGATGTCACATTTTTATTTAAAAACCACAAAATATTTGAAATATTATAGTCGGTTGTTTACAGTTTCACCACGGTGACACGGACGCCAATTAAGTAACAGTATAGTGATTATTAGTAGGACATGTAAGTTATATTGGAGGTAATATAATACAATATAGGGCGGTAAAATACGTGTTGTTCTTATTCTGAAATTTCTGAATACGTCACTAGGCACGATTATATACGGTTATTATTAACCATCTATCGGTGTACATAATTATCACTGAAGGTGTGTAGGCTACACCAGATTTTCTTTCATCGTTATGTTATGTTATATTATCATGTTCAGCCCCTATTTTTTTGTAGTGGATTCTGACACAAAATGTGTTGTCCGAAACCGGAAATGTGCACTACGAATTCAAGAAGTTCGTATACTATAATAATAAAATATAAGACTACTGACTGTATAGGTAAACGAAGTTCGAATTTTAAAAAATTATATTTTTACGATTAAAAAAGTAAATTGTTATAAGTTATACATTTCAATGAGTTTATATTTACTTCTCAACTTTAAATCGTGAAAAGTGAACACCTATTAAAGAAATAACAACACAAACAATAAGAGACTGCAGTAGTTGGTAAGAATATTAGGTAATTATTCCCCTCTTCCCTTTCTCAACCCGTACTAGGGGTGTTTCGGTAAGAAAATCACAACAGTGCTTCTTTATCATATCGTTAAGAATCACCAGAGAAAATAACCGCGGACATGAATGAAGAGAAAATATACAGTTGCGTGACCGAGATGGAAAACCGAGTAATGAACGGAACGGGTATATATCGACACTCCGTATAAAACGCACGTTACATTGACCGCATTGTTAATGTCCAGCAAAACGTACGATAAAAAAGTCGTCGCGTGTAAACCGTCCCTAACAAAGGAAACGGGAAACCGTATAATAATATTTACCCGCGACGACGATGATGCGCGCGCACTCTACAACGCAACCAAAATCGTCGCAGCTACGACCGCGGCGGTCGTACGAACCGCTGCCGAGTCGGTCGGCCGTCAGTCGTAGCCTGTCCGCGTCCCGTTCGTGAGCACCGTCAACACCTGCATTATTTCCAGCAACGTTTTCTCGGTACGTATAACATAACAATAACAGTTCCTATAACATAACATTACAAACGCAAGTAAGGTAATATATTAAATATTGTGCACGTTATGCGAACGTTTACCGTTTACCAAGATAAACATAATGTAAAATACACATACACACGGCGATGTGCTGGTAAAAAATATCTCGGATTTACGCAATTTTACACAAAATAATTTAATGAAATATATTCCTTAAATATTCCCATTGTTCTTTTTTGAGAAATTAATGAATTTCAACTTCCTCTACTCAGTATAATTATACTCAGTATTATTACATATAATACATTTTTAGATCTACCATCTAACATTTCGAAGAATATATACAATTCAACTATGTAACTATATATATAATAGTTATATTTATAATCCCTTTAATATATTATAGTCATTATTTTTTATGATTAGTAAATAATTGTTTGTTTATATATAAAGTATAAACGATAATAGGTACCTCCTATACCTATAAGTACCATAATACTTTATTACGCATTTCTTTATATAAATTTTGTTATGGCCGTTATGGGTACCTATACGGCATATATCCACTTATGCCATCCAATATACATCACTGCATAACATAATAATAATATATTACGTCGTCTACGTTGTTGTTGTTATTGTTGTTGTTGTTGTTGTTGTTGTTGTTGTTATCATCATCGTAACGCAGCGATTTCTTTGTTACTACTTGTTACTCTTTGTTTACTACCAATACTTTTACTCGGTTGTCTACGCCGCATTTGGTACGTAATATTATCATATTGTTTATGTTCAATTAGTTCCAACGTTAACTTATTTCTTTTGTCACGCGTTTTTACTCTGGTTCCTTCACATAAACAAACGATAAAAATCTACAATTATACTATTATTACAGTGAAATACACGCTATAAAATCGCAGTGGCTTATAGAGATTCCTGTAATAAGATTAAAGATATTTAAGTTATCGGGAGAATAAACCTACCTATATTATGTTACTGTCGTTAATAATTTTTCTTTTTTTTTTCCGCAGACGCGTAGGATGATCAATTGTGTTGAATACGGTGTCGAAGAAGTTTAAATACTTTCTTCACGCTCATTATATTTTATTTATCTATGTAAATATGTGATGGAACCTAATAATAATAATTATAATAAATAACTAGTAATGATATGTCTTATAATTTCAAAAATATAAATTTAATATTGCAATTATTGTATTAGTCGATATTCTTTAGAATATATTTTTAAAATGTCGTATAGGTTAATTATAATGAACATAATTAGCTACATGAATTGATAAATTTTTTTTGCAACATGTCTGTGAAAACTATAATAATATGCAATATTCACGTATCACATGATAAAATTCATAGGATTCTGGAACAATGTTATTAGTTTTTAATTTTTCCAACTAATTTAATGTCTAGGTATTAATATGAAAATATCTTACTATAAAATAAGTTGGGAACAATTATTATTGGAAAGAGTTAAATAACTACGATGATCTTAATGCACTTTAGTGACTATGTACCCTCATTTAAACCTGTAAATGCATCTATTTATTCTTAAAACTTACGAATTATGATATTAGCCGTATTTAGTTATTATCTTTCAATTTCTTATATCACATCGCTTAACAGCCATCATACTGTACGTTTTTGTGAACATTAGTCATTCGTCTAGGTACTTGACATTTTAAAAGATATCAAAATATTTGTATTAAGTTTTTTCAATTCGTCTCATCTACTGTATAATATCATATGTATTCTACACGCATGGTATTTATTCGACACTAATCACCAAATGGAATGTTGATAGGTATCCAAAAAAAAAAAACTTGTTTTTGAAACGTCAACACTCTCTTTGATATATGTTCGATAAACTGATTAATACAATAGTCTATATGCTTAATCAGTTTTACTGACATTGCCTCATGATCTTTAATAACCTGATGGTATTTGGTATAAAATTTTGAAAATCAATATTGTATATAAAATAATTGAATAAATGTTTCATAGTACACCGTTTATAAAAATTAATTATACACTTATTATTGTTATATTTGACAATCATAGACCCCCAAAAAAACCTGTTCAGAGTGGCCCATTATCTCAAAAAAATAAAGAAAATAAAAATAAGATATTTTAATTCAAATAGTTTTTCTAGGAATATAGGCAGTATTTAAAATAGTCATTTGTCAGAAATTACTGAATTGTAGGTAGTTTTGTAGGGAATATATCTACTGTGTGTCTATGAATCGTTTTAAGCACAAATGCATCTATGATATTATCAAATTTAACGAATATTATAGGTGCTTGATAAATTATTTTTCTTTGACTTTTTAGAAACATTCTTGTCAAGAAATAAAACCAAACAATACCATGGTGGCTGCTTCAGACGTTATAGCAATTAACTTCAGCAAAACCGAAAATGTATGTTTCGACGAAGAATATCAATCGTTCTATGAGTTTTTGAACAGCCATTTTCCGATAACTAATGAGGTTAATCTAGATTTGGTCGAAGGTCAAATCCAAACTGATCAACGCTACAAAAGTCTTTTGGTAAACCATGTTTTTTTCTATTATCATTTGGTATAAAAATATTTTATTGATGTTGAATAAAATAATATTTTTATAAGTAATCCAAGGGGAGGGAGGTCATAACCCAGTATCCGTTATAAAAATATTATATCACCATCACATAAATTTACACAACGTCTCGATGTAACACACACAAATACCTAGGTACACAATTGTCAAAATTTGGGGACCTTTATCGTGGAGTATATTATTATAAATAATAACCTACACATTTTTGAGTATAAAGATAAGATTTAGTATAGATAAGGAATAAGGGAATTCATTTCACATTATACGTCAAATAGGAATATTCAAAATGTGTACATGACATTATATTTTCTTCTTCTATTTCAAACATGAATAAAAACAATTTTCGAATATAGTATTTTTAATTACTTGACGAAGTATAAGATAAAAAATAATCACTATAATGTTGTTGGAAAAATGGTAGGTAAATAAAAAATATAAGGTTTATATTTTTGCGTAATAGAAATTGTTTGATTTCTAACAGCTTTCCCAATAAGCCCTCAACTTTACTGTACCTATGTATTAATTTTTATTATTTAATAAAACACAATTTCGATGTTTTATAGTTAATATTTACATTTACATGCGTAAAAAAAGTTATAAACAACCGTTACAATTATTACCGACACCAGGTTCGTGAAAACAGTGAAAATAGACATTCTACCAAATGCATATCGTAGTTTATTTTTATCACGTGTACATAATAAGCAAATAATGGCTTCAACATTTTATTAAAAATTACAAATTAATGTGATTAAAATACATCTGGTAATAACAAAACAAAAACAGTCAAGTGGGGGAGATATTTGTATGGACGGAAGTGGGGGTCACAAGTTCATAACACACCAGTACCATTATCAATATTACTTTAGTCAACTACTATTATTTCCTACTTTAATAGATGTTCCAAAGTCTTAAGTTTTGTATGCGATTGGTTAAAAGGTTAAACAAGCGATTACTTTTTTTAAACTAATTAATTATAATACGTGCATTTTACTGCTTATTATCTTTCAAAATACTATGCAATGTTGAACTTATGTTCACTGTAACATGTAAGTTTTAACCTAATCACAACATACACATTATTTTTATATTTGTACTTCGTATGAATTGTAAAAATCCAAATTCTAAATAAATAATGTTGATAGCTTTTATACAAAACAATTGATGTGATATTTTCGTTTAGAAACAATTATTATTAATAGTTTGAAATCTAGGACGAAATACTATAAACTAATAAATACCTATGTAATGTACCTATATGTATATTTTTAAATTTGAATTGTTTGTTCACAATTATTTGGCAAAATGTTAACTATTTATAGTTTCATTATTTTAGATTGATATTTTGTCGGAAGTGAAGAGTAATAAGCTGAAAAATTCGGTGATGATTCTTATGAAAACCATTATTGACGACAGTTTCTTAAAAACGTATACGTATCACAACGAAAGAACTGCTTCAATTCCCAAGAATTTCTACGAATTAAATCTTAGTGATATTGTTTTCGGTAAGTAGCCTAAATCTGTGATATGAGATGTAATACTAAAGTGCATATGAGCCTGTTAAATTTATTTTCAATATTTATTTACAGAATCACTAAACAATCAGCCTCTGTACGAAAATAGATTTGAAGAAGTCGAAAAAGAAGTGAAAGCATACATACTAAAAGCAAACAATCGTTATAATAGAAACAATGGAAATTAAAATCTAAAGTTCCTTACAACTAAATTTAAAATCTGTTTTATTTTTATGATCAATTTTAATAAATACTTTTTTAAACCCATTACAAAAAAAAATAATAATAATAATTTTTAAAATTAAATGTAAATTTGATGTTTAGTTACACCAAAGAATTAATAATTGATAGTATATTCACGTACAACTTAGTTTTAAATATTTCAACACAATGTTTTTTCACGATAGCCTTTTGATTGATTAAATTTTAATATTAAGGAACGTTAGGCAACATAGAATATTATACCATGTAGAATTGTCAATGTTGAATATATTAAAATAAATTTTCTAAATTAACTATTTTTGTTTTAAATAGGTTTAAGATTTAAGTTTTGTTCCCTACAACAATGTACATATTACTTTCGCGGGTTTTAAATAATATCTCAAGTTTATATTACATTTAGACCGAAACAGGTTGGCTTAGAAATCTTACTTTATTTGTGAGATAATGACATTTTCTGCATGCCAAATCTCTACCGCCAACTTAGTCACGTTCCATTGAATATGTTGACAATGTCAGGGGTGTGAACCAAAATAAAGGTATTTCTTGAATCATCGACATATCATGGTGTACCGAGAGAGTTATTGTTCAATTATGGTTATTAAATAATTAAAACAGTGTTATAAGACTAAAATATTCAGGTAATTTGTATACACCATGTAAAACAAAATAAGGATAGATAATATAATTTTATTGTTATAAACATTTTTGTTAAGTCAATAAGAATAACATAAATTAGTCTTAAAATTAACTATAGAGAACTTAAACCATTTATTGATTTAATGTTTGACACAAAGTATATCTTAAATAATTACAAACACATACCTAATATAAAGCTATAGATTAAAAATCCAAATTTTCGTTAATTACACACAATAAGAGTTACACATTTTACAGGCATTGTAAATATTGTTCAATGCACATATCTCATAATTTTTGAAACATTTTATTTCCCCCGAAAAGTTAGCTATATCATCCCTGTGCCTAACCCAACAATAGGGTTTACACTGTTTTTAATCAAACAACAAATTATTAATGATTAGGTAAGTAGGATACCAAACATTCAAAATTCAAAACTCATTTACCTCATAACAAAATATTTAAATAAATTTGTATTATATTTTAAGATTTAAGTAATGTAATTATTCTATGAAATTCTTAAAACTATTGCCACAAATATTTAAGTTTTAGTTAAAAACATTAACACCAGAGTTAACTAAAAAATATTAAAAATAATTATGTTTTGCTGACTCTTCAAGTGGATTAATCATTGTGATAAACTCTATTGTGATATATTAAGTAAAATAATTCTAGATATTGTTTTATTTTAAGGAGGACACTATAGGAACTGAAAGTATATTTTGTGTTTTTAAATAATTGGTTTCAGAACTATTACCAATAACAAAAGTGTATATCTTTGACATTTTAACAAATAAATAATAAATATATCTATATATAATAAGATGAAGTTTATTCAAAGGTGGTATAGGTCGATCAAACGATACTTCTTTAAACATTGAATATAATTCCGGTTGAATTAATATCCATCCATCATTGCTGGTTTATAAATAATTGTATAGCTTATATATACATCATAAAATCAATGCACCATCATGAATTTGCTAATTTAATTGCGCAAAAGTACAACCACACCAGCCATCTGTAAAAGCACAGTAAACATTTTATAACAAATAATGATGAGAAATTAACGAGTAATAATAACAAGTTTAACAAACTTTTAATTTAAATCTAAAAAACTAATTGATACATAAGAAACATGTTTTCTTAAATCACTACAACATTATTAGTAGCATAAATATTAGTGAGTAATTTATGAGTAGCAGTATCAAATATCAAACCAAACATTGTAGAATCAATCAATGTCTACAATGCAACCCAGGTCTACTAACTTAATTTTATGATTTTAAATACATTAAAATTTTGACTATCGTTACAATAAATTTAGATTTTATAAAACTAATTTTATAAACTTAAAAATTAATTTTAAATTAATTAAATTAAAGAAATATTAAAATTTTCTGATATTATGGATTCAATTTATATGTATAAAATACATGCATAATTTAAGACTATTATTTAAATATAGTAAATTATACCCTTATATAATGTTGATAAGGGTTCTATTATCAAAATAAATAATTTAGGGGTCTTGGACCAAAAAAGGTTGTGTATTAATTGTAGTGTTGTGAATTGGATATTTGTCCATATTAATAAACAAAATAAATATTATGTCAATATTTGTTCATCAAACATAATCAAAAATAATATTGTCTTTGTATTTAAGTAATTTTTGTTTAACAGTAAGAATAACTTCCGATAATTCTTCTGATAAATTATCAAGTATTTTGTTCCATTAATTGTCAATCAACTGATAAAAGTCCTAAGTTTCAACTACATATATTTTTTGAATAATAAAAAATATCTAAAATAGTTTGAGAATAAATTGTTATTTTATGCAATTTCCTAAAAATTTAAAATCTAGACATTTATACAAATTTTATTAGTTTTTTGAAGAAAAACTTATGAATACCTAACCATGTGTTAAAGTTTTGAACTTTAAGTACAAATACCAAAAACTTTATGAATATTGAATTACAAAATAATTTATAAATATTTGAATTTTAGGCACTTATGAAAAAAAATAGTGACTAATGTTTTCCGTTATATTTTAATATTGCGATAAGTACAACTTATAACAAACTTTGTATAAAATTTTCAAGATTTTTCGGACAGACAAATTTTATTGTTAACATTTCAAAAAAGAAACACTTAGACAGTCGAAGAATTTTTACTGCTCCAAAACGTGTATATAGACACAAAAATAAAAAATTTAAAAAAAAACACATCATTGTAAAATCAATACATTAATTACTCCGTTCAGAATCTAAAAGAGGTTTTTAATGCTTATTTATCTACTCAACATAAAATCCAATAATTTACTTAGCAATATTTCTAAATAAATAATTACCTGGTGTTAAACGCCTGAAGGGTTAGGTCTAGAACAGTTAATTGAACGTGCCAAATTTTCTACTTCTATCAAATTACTTTTTGACATATCTAAAACATAAATCAAAATTAGTATACCTATTTGATGATAATATTTAAATACATTGATTTAATGGATGTTTCATTTCACAAAATGTTACAAGTACTAATTATTTTAAAGAATTTCACACTTATTTTTTTTTTTAATAAATTCAAATTACATAGGATAATTTTTAGTACTATATGCTTATATGCTCAGTGTTTTCAATTAAAATTAATAAAACTTTCAACATTTCACAATAAAATTAATATTTATAACTATATTCTATATATTTTGTAAATTAAGAATTAAAAACAAAGATTTGTGAATAGAAATTAAAAAATAATTTATACAACACAAACATTTAAAAGTTTGAACCAACACATTTATAACCACTCATTATCTGTGAAATACTATTAAATATATATCCATTTTAATACTAATTGTATTAAATACAATGTAATGAATGTATTACATACATTTAAAGAAATTTATGTAAAACATACAAATGCATGAAGTCCTGAGTTAGGTTAATATATTATATAATATTTATTTCTTTATTTATGTGTCTTAATTTATAGATTTAAATTAAGGCAGTTTTTCTCTTAAAACTTTCTGTGTACTTTAAATATAACAAGTTTCAAGCAGTATTTCAGAAAATGAAAATAGGATCTAACTATAACATGACATTCACACATATCAGTATTGTTCATTATGGGTAGTATCGTATATACCAGCAATAAAAATGTATTTATTATGAACAATATGATATAATAGCCAATAGAGCAAATGAGCTGAGGAAGCATTTTGTACATTTATACAAGACGGCCAACGTCACGACTTTTTTATTATATTGTTATTATATATTATTCTATACGATTTACTTTTATATATTTGTTTTGTAGAGTATTACTCTCGAAAGAGCGGTATACGACAGTAGTAAATGCAAAAATATGTTTTGATGTAGATAGTACATTCAGAAATAAAGACTCACACATAGTAATAAGGATAAATTATATTACATGAACAGAAGAAAATACAATTTTAATTCATTTTATACTTTTTCTTAGTGAAAATTATGTTGAAATATAACTAAAAATGTACCATATTTTTGATTTAAAAATAGAAATTATATTTAATATTATTTAATTTATTAAACCTAGGTAAATAAATAGGTAGTAAAAATATTTATATTTACTTAAATAAGCAAATTAAAGAACTGAAAAAGTATATCATTTGATTACAATTTTTTTGTAAAAATATTTACCTAAAAATTTAGTTGAATCATTTGATAATTTTGCTATAGTACACAGTCTAGTACTTTCTTTGAATTGGTCCTCCATTTCCTAAAACCAAAACATATTGAAAATAACAATTATAAAATAGATAATGATAAAAACCAAATTAATAAATATTTAGATAAAAAATGTTATACTTCAAATTATATTATATTTTAATTCATATAAAATCCATCCAAATTTAGTAATATTTTTCTATTAACTAAAATTTAATCTCAATATTTCACATAAAGTACATAAAGTATAAACTGCCTTTCCTAATTTTTACTGAAAAATTACCGATTTTTGTTTCGAAAATATTTAGTAACTTGAATCATATACTTACTTTTGAATTTAATTTCGTATTTTCAGACTCTTTTAGTTTATTATAAATTTGACAATCTAATTTCATTACTGGTGTGTAAAAATTGTACAAATTGAATAATAATAAAGTAAACAACTGAAAAAAAAAATATTCAAAATTTTAACAAACACAATATGGCTAAGAAAAAAGATAATTATAAAGTTTTATAATGAAAATTAAAAACCTAATAAATTATACAACAAAGCGTTCAATAGTTACTTGCTCCAAAGCATTAGGTTCGTATATATTGTTATTCAATAGTTTTGGAACATGTGTTAAAAAACATAATGCTTCATTTTGTCCAAATGTATACGCTTGATCCAATTTTACATCAAAATTATATTTTTTTTCAGCAAGTTTAAAAAATGTTGAGAAATAAGTATCAAATTCATTACTTTCGTGATTTATTAAAAATCTATTAACATAAATAAAATAAAATTGTATTACTTTATGACGAATCATGAACTATAACCAATTATTTACCTCAGCCTTCTAACAGATTCCATATTTGAATTATAACTAATCAGTATTGAATATTCATTATTTTCTGTTAAGACCAAAGCAGATAGCACAAACATTTTCACACTTCTTACATAAATATTACATCTCATTAAAAGTAAAAACTCATTATTTACAGTATTCTGGAAAAAAAAAATGGAAATAAAATTATATAAAATATTATGATACAGAATAAACAACAAACTATTGATGTCGAAGATGATCTTTGTGATTTATTTTCATTATTTTCTGATAGATTGTCATTTGGGTCGTTGAACAAGCTTAAATCAATTGTATACTTTGAGTATTTCTTTTTTCTTGTAAGTGGATTTAATTCCAATGAATGAGAACTTAAAAGTTGATGTTGTAAGTTAACTGCTGCACTATTCTCAGACAATATATCCCAACATGGAAAAGATGCTAATAACATTTTACTTTCAAGCTGAAGTTTTTTTGTATCTGACAATTGATTACTTTTATCTGCAGTAGTAATTAACCTTATATATTTTTGAATGGTCTGAAATTAAAATATAATCAATAGTTTTAATTATTATTAATACTCTAAGTTTAATAAACAACTAAAATTTAAAATCTGTGAGTCTGTGTCTAGAAATACTATAAAATTTCGATTTCAACAACATACAAAATTAGATGGACGTAATAAAACCCTGTGCAATTTGGCTGGAGCGCCATAAACTTGATAATTTATTTCTGCTATAGCACAGCAAGAATAAAATATTGGAGGATTGGCATTATTCAAATCTTTTCTTAATTGTGGAGGTATTTGTTCTAGTTCCACATATGATAATATTGAATCTTTTTCAGCGTAAGAGTAGAACTTTTCTACTGGTGGTTCATTTTGGTTTGTAGTTATTTTTATTGAATAACCGATATCTTCTGAGTACAATGTTATAACAAATACATTCGGTTTAATTTCAGTAGAATCTTCAAACAAAGTATCCAACAAACTAAATGGATTGAGACACTAAAATAAAATAGACAAACAAGTGATTAAATTACAAAAATATTAGTGTAAATTAGTTATATTTAAATTGATTTACATAATAAGGCCATCCATTATAACTGGTATATTCGATTAATTTTTTTCTAAGTATTGCATGCAATCTTTCGAATAAATTGTATCCTTCTTGTGATAAAACCTGGTAACTTTCAAATTCTAATGAATTTTGTTTGGAAAAGGCATAGTTTCCAAATGGTAAGTTACTCTTAAATTTACATTGTAGTTCTTTGCATTCACGTTGTTGTTGATCGATTTCTTTAATAACAATATCTTCATTTATACATTTATTCAAATCATCAGGAAAATCTTTAATTTTTAATAATAGACGGTTGGTTTCTGTTTCCTTCATCGATTCTCTGGGTAATCCTTTTTTCAATAACTCTTTGCGTACTTTTTTTGCAGACGAAATTTCATCTTTGAAAAAGCTACACGTTTGTTGCTGTTCTTCTAGGACCACAGATGATTCGGGATTTAAAGATTCAATACCATTTAAAGTTTGCTTTTTAAGATATTCATGATTTAAACTTCCATTAAACTTATTTTGAAAACTAGAGGATTGTTCAGATAATTCTGTTTTGTCTTTTATATATTTAAGATTTTGAACATCCAAACTTGGTTTGAAATCTTTTAGTTTTGATCCAATATTTTCAATATTGACAATATTAATGTTTGGGAACTTTTCGTTGGTCGGAATTTCTTCAAGCTCAATACCAAACATGTTTTCTGTTAAATTATTTATGAGTTCACAAGAAGGACTATCAATTTCTAAAGAAGTTATTGAGTTATAACTGGATGAAGTATTTGCGTTTTGAAGATCATTTATTTGTATTGGTGATGTACATTCTACAAGGTAATCTTCTATTATACATTCTACTACATTTATTTCATTAAACCCTACAATTTCAGCAACAGTATCTTCTTCCACTTCATTTTGATTTTCTTCATCACCTAATTCAGAATCTACCTCAAAATTATCATAATTTTCTTTAATATATACATCAGAATTTTCATCTGTTACAATATCAAAACTTTCAATATCCACATCAAGATCTTCTTTAATTTCATTTTGATTTTCTTCAATATACATACAAGAATCTACACCTATTACACTATCAAATCCTTCAATATTCACCTCAGAATCTTTTTCCATTTTATTTTGACTTTTAGTATTCATTTCAAAATTTGCTTCCATTTTATTGAAATTTCCTTTAATACATTTACAACATTCTTTATCTATTACTCTATCAAATCCTTCAATTTTATTTTGATCTTTTTCAGCTATCATTTCAGAATTTTTTTCCATTTCATTGTGATTTCCTTCAATACCTATACAAGAATCTTCATCTTTTACTCTACTAAATTCTTTAATTTCCCCATCAGAACATTCTTCTACTTCTTTTGGATTTTCTTCAACACCCAATGAATGATTTTCCACTAGATAAAAAAATTCATCCATATTTATGTCAAAATCTTCATCTTTATCATAAAATATTTGCATACCCGCTTCAGATTTTAATTTCAATTGTTTTTCTTTTCCAATCACTTCAGAAGAATCAGTTGCGATAGTTCTTTTTATAATATTGTCAACTTGTATATTATGCCTCACTTCGTTCATAATTTTAAAAGACGTTTCTTTCTTATCTGCATTTATTCCTGGATCATATTGCATCGAAACATCTTCATTGCGTTTATGTTCAAACTCTACATTTGTTGTTATTTTTTCATATAATTTTAGAAAATATTGTTCAAATTTATTCAATTGTTCAAAATATGTACTTTTAGATCCAAAGAATAGAAATGTTAAATTTTCTGCAAATTTCAAGGATGTTCCAAGTTTTTGAATTTTGTTGAATTGATTTCTTAATTTTTCTTTTTCAACTGGACTATTATTATTTTTAAATTCATTTCTGTATTCATTAAACTGTTGATTAACAAATGTATTAAAAAATGAAGTGAACTGTTCATCACTTTCATTAAAATTTGGTTTATTATCATTTTCTTGCTGTATGTTTAAATGTAATTGTATTTCCATTTCCTTGACAAATGACTGCGATCTTTTTTTTCCTTTTCGTTTTGATGCACTCGTACATTGCGAGTCAACTGGTACTTCTATGCTTAATTCTATTTCTATTTTTTTTCCAGGCTCTTGATTTTTGAATTCAACTTGTTCATTGTTTTTTAAATTTTTTTGAGGTTCTAACTCATCAAGAACTTCAGTGTTTAACTCTTGTTTTTTTTCATAATTTTTAAGGGTTTTCTCATAAAATTCTTTTAATAGGTCTAAACTAAATTCTAGATCTACAAATTGATTATGATAAATTCGAGTATTTTTTCGAATGCTTGGTAGGAGTTTGTTTTTTAATTTTATACCTGCTAGGGAATTATTCTTAAGCTCATCTTGTGGGGTATTTTTTTCATCTCTTTTTTTTTTTTCAACCTTATTTTTTTTTGCTTTTGGAGTGTCATCTGGAACGTCTTCGCGAAAATTATTCATGTGTGAATGACCAAAAGATGCCATTACCTAAAAATAAAAATTTAAATAATAACATATAGTCATCCACAAACCATAACCATAAGTAAATATTTTATACATTTTACATATGGAATGATAATTTTATTGTTTATTTTTAGGGAATGCTATGCTCCCGTAATTTATATATAATTATGTGTGACTGTTCAAAAGAAAAAGTGAAAAGTGAAAATAAAGAAACTGATAATCTTCTCGATATATTAATATGGAATACAGGATTTATACTTAAGAATTAAGTTCTAAATATTTAAAAATTAATAAAAAATACGGTTAAAATATAATACTATTTTACAGTTGTTTTAATTCACTAGTGACAGGTTATAACTGTGCAAAATTTAGACGTAAAGAATAAATAAATTCATTAACATAATATGGTATATGGTGTAATTAATTTGATTTGAGCGAATTATTTAATAATTTAATATATTTTATATAAACGCAAGTTCTAAAAAAATAATAACAAAATAAGTTACTATAATTTTTATTAGTTACCTATAACAAATTTTGTGATAATGATTTTTATCATTCATAATACAAGTATAAATGGTTAGTCTGAACAAAATATAAATCTTTTAAGGTTTATCTTGAAGTAAATTTATTCATACCTATAACATATTCGTAAATTTACTCAAAAATACCACAAATTGTTTTTTTATTTCTTATACAAAGTCCATAATTATAATATTGCATGGGAAGTTGCCATCAAACCTGTCTCATAGTCTTAGTATTTTTAGATTCTATATATATATTCTCTTATTGTATATTCTATTCTTGCTATTCTGTAGATTGATTTTACAATGATGTGTGTATTTTTTTGTGCCTAACGACACCTTTTTCGGTAGTAAAAATGATTCGATTTTCTTAAACAGCAACTTTTTTGAAAGGAAAGTAAATGTGGATGGTACTTGGGCATTTCAAAAATTCTTTTTTTACAGAACTTTTTAAAAGCGTTGAAAAAAACAATAAAAAAAATTACGAAAAAAACGGGAAATTTTACGCAAATCCACGTTTTGACAAAATACATTTTTTTAAAATGCTCTAACTCAAAAACGAAAAATCGCAAACACTTGAAATTTTCACCAAATCTTCATATTGGCTTTTTCTATACATGGTTAAGTTTTCAAAGTATTTTGACCTATTTTGACTTATTTATAGACAATTTAAATTTTCAGTTTTTGTAAGTTTTCTTTTTTGAAATATCTATAACATTTATTTGGCTGTCCGAAAACACTTGAAAATTTAATACAATATTTTATCATTAGTTATACTTATTGTAACTAAAAAATATCGGAGATCATTTAACTCAAATTTTTTTATAGGCCCTTGGATTTCAAATTTGTATAAAATATATTAAAATCACGATGATTTACAAGTTATTTTGTAGTTGAAAATTTATAAAATTTTTTCAGTTTATTCTATTAATATTTTAATACTGGGTTATCCATAAATTACTATTTAAAAAGCTATAAAAAAATTTCTACTGGACTTGAGGAAACAATTTTATGACCGTTTGAAATATAAATTTTTACGAAATTGCATACTATTACATTATATTTCAATTTAAATATAAAATACTATATTATTATATATCCATTTTAGACCAACATATCATCTCCGTTCAGAATCGTTATTCGTATACAATGATACCTATCATTGCATTCAAATTTAACAAATCCATTGTAACGACATATCCTATGAACGAGGTGCATTCCACCCCCAACTGTACAGCAGAGCGAGTCCCATCTGGTTATTTTTAATTATATTTTTTATATATTGTATTTTATTTATGATATATTAGCTGTTACAAAATTTTACATTCATATTTTCCGAAAACACTAAAAATAACTCTCAACCTCTAACACAAGATAATACCTACCATTGCATTTAAATTTAACAAATTCATTGTAATGACCTATCCTATGAACGAGGTCCACTTCACTCTCTACTGTACAGCCCATCCGGTTTTTTTTCAATTTTTTTTGCTCAGTTTTATAAGTCTGTAACTAATTTATGTTAATTTTGGGTCATGTGTATTATTCTTTTTTAAAGGTACTTATGTGTTATCTCGACTACCCAAATATTTCCAAGACTACCTGTGAAAATTACCCGTGTTATCTCGACTACCCAAATATTTCCAAGACTACCTGCTAGATTATATTTAAAAATGTACATTCCCGCGTTGTAATCTGTATCATCATAATTGACAATTTAATTTTGTTTTCGATGTACAATTTACTATCCACGTACCTTGCCATCAGACCAGGTATTTGTCGTCAGTTAGTCGACAGCCGTCCTTATTACGTCTGCCAGTTATTATTTACTGTATAGTGCATACGCCAAAATGAATATTTTTAATTTGCCATCTTCAGAAAAGGAAGCTGTGCAATTTCTTCGAGAACGCGAAGTGTTGCCAAGTGTACGGATTTGTTTAAACAATCACTTGGCAATGTTATATTTTGGAAATGCAATGTTAAGAAATGTCAAAAAAAGGTAAATGTACGTAATGGTAATTGGTTTGCAAAATCACGAATATCGTTTACGATTGCCGTACGATTTATATATTATGGATAGTCTCAGGAAATGACAAGTGCGAAATGGTGCGAGCAACAATTAGGTTTAAGCTTAAATATAGTTATTGACTGGAATAATTACTTATACGAAGTATGTGCAATGGCTGTTGAGAATAAACCACAAACAAAAATAGGTGAACCGGGGAAAATCGTCGAGATCGATGAAAGTCTATTTTCGAAAAGAAAAAACCACGTTTGCAGGGTACTTCCTGAACAGTGGATATTCGGAGGAATTGGTCAAGAGACAAAAGTCATTTTTAGTAAAAGTGCCAGATAGAAAAACAGGAACTCTGCTTTTGGCGATCTAAAATAACATTGAACAACGTACCACGATATATTCAGATTGTTGGCGTGCTTATAACACCGAATTATTAAAATCATCCGGCTGCGATCACTATACTGTAAATCAGAGTTATAATTTTGTTGACCCAACCACAAGAGTACACACACAAACGATTGAACGCCTATGGGGATCGGCAAAGTGGCGAAACAAAAAACAGAAGGGAACAGCTCGTCATCATTTAGATTCATATCTGACTGAATTTGTTTGGCGACTAAACATTGAAAACGATACACCATTCGATAAAATTCTAATGGATCTCAAAACATACTTCCCTCCACAAAAAAATTATTAATTACCATTCATATTATTTTTACCAGATTTTTTTTAAGTATACATTATTTTGTAATAATTTTTTATAACCAAGCATATTAATATTTTTACCAGATTTATTTTAAGTACTTATACATTATATTGTAATAATATTTATAATTGTAAAAACGTAAATAATTATTAATGTCCTATGTCCTACATTGTTTATTATAACTTAATTATAACTTGTGGTAACTAAATTGTGGTAGTCGATATAATACGGTTGTGCACCCAAGGTAGTCAAGATAACGCGTAAGTACCTTTTTAAAATATAAATGCTTAATTTTTACTTTTTAATATAATCTTGTGCTTATTTTGTTATTTATTTTGCTTTAAACTCCGAACCCTATTTATAAGTGTTTTTCGTTCTCACTACTAACACCCCGTCACGTCTTTTTCCGAAATCGCCTTCATAGGACGTTGAAGAACGAAATAGAAAACGTGTCGTTGTATTGCTAAAAACCATATATACATAATTTATTTATTTATTGCGTATCTATGACGAGAACGTCACCGATGTTCCTTATCGTGTTATCATTCCATTGCTAGATTTTATAATTTTTTCGTGTTCACGCGTTGTACTTATTATATGTGCAATTAATATCATTGACTGCAGTAATTATATTTTAATATATATTATCTTACTATACTATATTAGTTAAATTGGTTTGTGCAAGTAATTTTTTAAATATTTTTATTAATATTTTATTTATTCTAACTGATATCCATTAAATTATTCAATCATCATTTTATTACTTTCTATTCAATATCTCATTTTTACATTATTTTTGAGATGTACTATCAGTAAATTGTATACATATATTATGTAAACAGTTAGTTTATAGATTGTAATCATAAATATTATATTTTATAGAAATTCTAATTAATCAAGTATTAAATTTTTATAGGTAATTTTTTTCATTACCTCATTTTAATTGTTACAGAATTTCACTTTTCAAACTATTAATCATTTATGTAACTATTTATTCATTATATATTTTATGGTAATTTATCTGCAAAATACATGTAATTGTGTTAGGTATATACTTAAATTGCATTTACAATTCATGTATTTATATATATTATCATCCGAAATTTGATATTAATTATTAATATTAATATTATTTGTCATATTAATAATTTAATAACATATTGGTCTTATTATATAATATAATATTAATTATAATATTGTATAATATTATTTAATATTTTTGGTTGAACGATAATCATTTATGTAGGTATTATTTGAAAATTTTCTCTACATCGAAATTTCTTAATTACTCGATTTTCGACCTTTGATACCAACTCGATCGTTAGGTAGGTAGGGTAGGTTAAGGCATTAGTGTAGTGGTCTCGGTTTCGAAACCCAGGTTCAATAATTAATGTATGAATTATCTGAGCTCCCTGCCTATATCTTTTTACATGGACGCCGGAATTTTTTTTTTTTTGGTATATAATTTATTGGAGAAGGGGTTTACATCTTGTGTTCGTCCAATAGCAACATGTTGCTATTTAAACTTTAAACTATATGTTAGTGATAATGTGCATTATTTTAATTTTTAATTTTTATAACCACCTAGCACAACAGCTATTTCTCTTAAATTGACATGCACTCTCCGGACTTACAATCTACTGATTGCGTGAATTGCTACATAATTGTACTCATGAAACGACTCACAGCTTAGACACTACAATCCATATTTCGACTTTGCCGATTTCGGTGCGGTTAAAAGAACAGTGACTTGTCAGATAAGATATTGTAAGAGGCATTATAGACCGTGACGAATGGGTTCGTCGAGAGTGTGGCAAAAGTCGATTTAACACACGCAAGCTGAACATAATTCATACCAAAGCCGGAAAAGTGTCAAGTATCGCGTGGGAATATTGTGTAGGCTAATAGACAACCTTAGCAAGTGACTGGGCCCGAGATTTGACGTAGTCGAATTACCTACATGGCTGGCCTACTCGCAAAAAGGTGGTTTTCTCTTGGAACAAAATGTACTTAACGCCTATAAATTCCACATGAATCGACCAACGGCTAGACTTTTTAACTTATATCGACTTTGGGATTTTTAAACCGGGACTCGGAATGACTAAAACCTACCACCTGTGACCCGTCTTCCATGATAAATTTTCGAATCGATTCCACTAGTGGTTCCAGGGGGAGGAGAAGGCTGTGCTGCGCAGCCCCAGCTAGACGAAGTCTAGTAATTATATAAATGTTGTTTTTGAACTTATATATTTATAATATTACCATGAACACAGTAACAAGATAAACAACAGTGTTCATGTATATTACAATTAATAAATATTTTGTTTTCGGCACATTGAGATTACTTGTAATCAGGGGCGGATCTGAAGCCTGGTTAAGGGGGGGGCGAATAGAAATATTTATGAGTGATATATAGAGTACAATGAATAGTTGACCGTCATTTAACCAATTTATTGAAAAATAAAGTATTTTCAACTTTTGATTTTTTTTTTGCGAACTCTACGAATCCTTGTCACTACGAAAATAATCACTAATTCGTTTCATATTTTTACTCGTTATGTCCAAAGAATTTAACAAATAAACAAGTTAAAGTAAAACCGAAAATCGAAATCTTCACAAAAATCACCAAACAGTATTTTTTGTATAACTACAAACTACAGAAGATACCGACTAAATTACACATTTACACGACGCGTGACACGACAGCCAATTAAATTTTATAGATGTTTAAAAAAAAAAAATTACAAAAATCGAAAATTTAAATTGTCTATAAATTAGTCAAAATATTTTGAAAACTTAACCATATATAGAGAACACCAATATAAAGATTTGGTAAAAATTTCAAGTTGTTGCGGTTTCTCGTTTTTGAGTTCGAGCATTTATAAAAAATGTATTTTGTCAAAACGTGGATTTGCGTGAAATTTCCCGTTTTTTCGCACATTTTTTATCGTTTTTTTTTCGATTTTTTCAAAAAGTATTAAAAAAGTTGGATTTTTGACTTGCCCAAGTACCATCTACATTCACTTTCCTTTCAGAACAGTTGGTGTTTAAGAAAATCGAAGCATTTTTACTGCCCTAAAACATGATGACAGACACAAAAAATAAAATAATAATAAAAATAACATCACTATAAAACCAATAGATTCCATCACTCCGTTCAGAATCTAAAATACGGTTTCCAAATATTCCTATACCTCGGCTTATCTGTATATTATAAAATGGTTATAGCTCGGTCGCTAGGTCACAACCTCGGTCGTATATAAAACCGTGATCACAACTATTATATTTTATTATAATGATTCATGAAACATCCTACTTATATAAATATATACATAAGTTATACATAGGTATTTATAAAATTATTTTATATAACTATATAAAAAATATTAAATGAATCTATAAAAAAAATTCCAAGGGGGGGGCAATCGCCACGTCACCCCCCCCCCCCAAAGATCCGCCCCTGCTTGTAATTAGTCAGGTGTATGTGTGTTTAATATTAATAAAGTTAAAGTTCTCAAACATATTATTTTTTATCCATTTGTATCTATAACAAGGACCACAACAATATCTAATTTAAATTTTTGAGAAAAAAATAAGAACTTACTTTTACTATTATATAATCACTTTGATATCATGGCCAACTATAAAAATAATAAAATAATACAATAATATGGAATAAGTATTACTTCAAAAACTTAAAAATCAAGTAATAATTAATTTAACTCTAATATGACAGTTATTATTTATGCATAAATATTTTATAAATAATTTTTTTTTTCATACCTATTAAACATTTGTATATATATATTGTGCTCTAACAATATCAAAGCCCTAGGTCTCACAATACTCAATTCCAACGAACACTAATACATAGGTACTATATAATTGATAAATATTTAATCCAAATCTTAATATTTCAAAATTGATCAAAGAAAAAACTATTATACAAAAATCATATTTTATTCAATTAATCTAAATTTGATTGGTTAAATATAATAAATTAAATTATATTTGGCTTACATTAGAATTCAAAATCCAATAACTATCAAGAAAAAGTTTTATTAATAATTAAAATAAGCAAAATGTTACTAAATATTATATAAGTTCTACAAGAAGCCTAGTAGTCTAGAGTAGTGGTTGCTAACTTTTTAAACTCTACACTCTACAGACCACTTAACTAATATGAATTAAGTCAATACGTATACTATCTTTATGAATTGACGGATACGAAGTACTTAATTGGTTAGGCTGAGTTGACCTCTGTTCTAGAAGACTCAGTGCAGGTTAGGTTAGGCAGTTTGAAAAGTGAAGTATGCTGACGTTCTACATTAATAAAATAACCGGTCCTCCCAAATTAATCACTTGTATAATTCTCATTATCAATTTATTAAATTCTAAGGAGCATGTAATGTATTGGTCTTTTTTTTTTAAATTAACTTTCAAGCAATTTCATTTTAATATTTTTGAGATCTAAAAATTGAATAATTATTCTTTTATACTAGTTATTCAATATACATTTTACTATATTTGCAGTTTTTTAATTTTTTTAAATTTTAATAATAATAGACACATAATCTTATAAACAAATTAAAACAAATTAACAAACTTATCATAATAAGTAATCATTTCAATAATACACCAGATAAAAAACAGAGCTGCTCAAATAATACAAATACTTGTGTCTTGTGATATAGAATCAAGGAAATTGTGGCATTGAATACTCTAAAGCTGATACATAAGTCAAAGACAACTGCAAGTAGTAGTATTTTAAAGAAAATTTAATACAAGATATTTAAAGGTCAAATCTAATTAAATAGCAAAATCCTAATGATATATTGAGAGAAATCTTAGCTGTAAAGTAGAAAGTAATTTATTTTGTACAACCAATTAAGAATCTATCATAACCGACTTAAGCTTTCAAATACTGAAACAAACATGATAAAGCCATTATACTATGTAAACATTATAAATATGTTTAATATTACCTATGCATTATAATAAGGCAGATTATAATAACTGATTACCATGACATAAAGACCTCAGCTGAGAAGGCTCTCAAGAAGCCTAGAGCTAGACCAACAATGAATAGGCAACAGAAACCAACAACAAATTGATAATGGAAACATTGTAATAATATTGCATTTAAAAACATAAAATTGAATTTCAATGTAATGAATGGAACACACCACAAGAATAAACGAGGTGTTAACTGTTAAGGTGTTAGGTACATGGAAATTCATAAATGCGTATACATTATAGATATTATGTGCAGCGGGTATTGCTGCAAACTAAATAGTTAACAATAGTGTCATTATAATACGGAAAGTTTAAAATGTTAAAAATACTTAAAATTGAAATGACTATAGGTGCTACTCAGGACTGATAAGTGATAGTAAATACTGGCATCGAAAAAACTACTAAATGCATTCAAATGATTGTCGACTAGACTAAATAATTGTCGAAATATGTACTAAGCCATTATGTCCAATCGATACGGTAGACGGAGACCATAATACCATTATACTTGACCGACAGACAATATTTTCCGTCGCACTCGCCAGGGACTTCAAACACAACGACGGCGGCGGTGACGTTCAGTTTCGTAAACGTCATACGCCACAACGGGCTATACTGACCGGGCGTGTGGTACCTGCAACGTTAGTCTTAACAAATCCAGCGTTCACGTACCGGGCAAGTCCGATGCGCCGCGCTGCAACAATGGGTCGGGCACGGATCCTGGGTGAAGGTTTGTGACGACGCAAAACGGAAAGCACCGTGAAAACGACGACGTAGGTACACGTTGGTATTGAAAACTAACGGGTTGTACGACGGGATACGACGATGCGTTCGCTGTAGCTGTCACCGAGTTGTCACAGTTACAGGTCCCCAGGGTCGCAATCAATGTGTACGCGTTTGTGTGCGGCGCGCAACTTTGATAACGTGCCGTCCCCTCGCGCACCGCTACATACACAACGCTGCGCCGTCACATCGACCGCGCCCAAAGTTCTACAGGCCGCTGCGCACATTTCCCGGGCGACAGTTCGAGGTGTTGCCGTTGTAATGAGGACGTGGTCTGTTGCGCCTGGTTGACGGCGAACATAATATTCACATAATATTCATAAAGTTCACCACTATCGATCACGGCACTAAGATGATAATATTATAATATTTTCTAGGTGTCAATTATTTGCGGTTGATTACATTGACCCGCTGTAAGCCTGTAACAGCTGATATTGTTCCGTTGTTTTAAACTGTGGACAATGGCAATTATTATAAAATCAACAACGGCGAATTTGGGGTCAATGTGTCGTTGTGCGCTACGTAATGCTCTCGGTCTACGGGCAAATTGCTACGCGACCGTCGACCGAAAACCAATGTGTACGAATCCGAACACACTTGCAAATCCGAATATCGTACGTTCTTCTGTCTCTGTCAACCATACGCGCAACACGGGATGATTTAGACGTTCGAAATTTCCAACGTACCGATCGATCAAATAATAAAATTGACTTTCTCATTCTTTTTTTATTTCGTACTTAACATATCCAAAAATTAACTTTTCTTGATTTTTATGTTTCCAATTTGTTTAATTCTATTTTGAGCGATTTTGGGGCACGAAATCAAAAAAAGTCGGATAGTTGATCCTAAGTATCGGTTTTCAAAGTTCTTATCGTATAATTGAACGATTGGTACGTTGGAAATAGAAAATGTCCAAATTCTTACCCACTTTTCTCCAAAAATAAATGTTTTATATTGTATTGAATGTGTAGTCTATATTACATTAATTATGTACCTATTTAAAATAATAAAATTTTTATATTACGGTTTTAATTAACAAAAATAAATTCTGACGGTTTTTAATCGGTCTAAAATACGTTTTCTTTATTCAAACTTATTTTATTTTAAATAGATATTTTCATTTCTAAGATCAACAATGATAAGTTGTAGACTAAATAATTAAACATTTCGTCTATTAAAAATAAAATTATTGGAAAATTAATAGATAATCCATCTGCGATCTGCCATAAGGCTCATAATAGACTTCAAAACGTGCGTATTCGAAACATTATATTCTTTCGGTGATAATTATTTTACGTACAATAATCAGGGCCGAATTTAGGGGGTAATGGGTAAAGGACAACGGTCCCGTGTTGCTCCCATAGCAGCAATTTTTTAGGGGCGGCCCGTTTTCAAACTGTTTTTTTGTATATTATATTATTTAACAATGTATCGAACATTCTTTATGGGTTGTTGGGGGTGGCTTAATTTTGATGCCTCAGGGAGGCAAAATTCTTAATACAGCCCTGGCAATAACGTTAAAATTATTTCAATATTTTTTGTACTTAATTATTATATATTAACAGTTCACCATTATAAGCGTTAACGACTTTTAAGTTTGCCATATCGTATTAACGAGCAGAGATAGACTGGGGTTGAAAAATGGGCCCGGGTGATCATAAATGTAATATAGGCCTCTATCAGACCAGCCACAAACCAGCTCTTTTCATTTTTTTAGTATTTTTGGATTCATAAAAATGTCTACATTTCATAGAAAATAGTAAATAGGTACCTACTCACATATAATATATACCTGCATGGACCTTATAATATATAGTTAGTTAGTCGTATGTGTTATCAGTATATTATTATATTGAGTAAAATTATACAATTAGAAAAATTAATTGAAAGAGTACCTCAATTATGCGACTACGTTATAAGTAATAAATATTTTAGATGTGTGATATACTGACGCAAAAGCCCCAAAGTCTTAACGGCCTAGGCGATGATCTCCTATCGCCCACCGGATAAGTTCACCCCAGTAAATAGGTTCTTGTACTTATGTACCAATAATAATAAGTTATAAATGGTTATTTTCTAAAGAGATATTCCCTAGTGAAAACTGAAAAACGCATATCCATTGCCATTGTCTGACGGTGCAGTTTGATGATCACTGAAGACATCGCCTAACAACATAGCAAAAACAATTATCAATATTACTATCATAATCATTACCTATATTATATTATTATAATCATCTGATAATTCGAAAAACATTGTAAAAGTTGTGTATACATAATATTTAAATATTATAACAGTTATTATTGTAGGTATAGAATAATCGTAATTAGATTGCTAGAATCGTCTAGCTTCTTGTATGATAAATTACATACCCGTAATGTGCATATATTTTAAACAATAATCTCATTGAAGATAAAACCAATCATCTAAATTTTAGACAAAATGCACTTTTTTCGATAACCAAGATTATTATTAACATTCATTATTTGAAGAAGTACCAACGCTTAATTGACGAAATTAATTTTAAAGCCATATTATTTTCTAAAACCGTGGAAAATTCTATCAATATTTGGTGTACAAAACTAAAAAAAAAAAAAAAAAATAAGATAAATAAATAAATAAATTTGAAATTTAAAAAAAAATTGTATGTTTAATCAGACTGAAAATCATAAAATTGTATAAAAAATGAAAAAGGTAGGTCGACAAAAATTCATTTAACTATTGTACGGTACAACAGTACAACTGCAGAGTCTAATGCAATATTAATTTTTGTTATTAATTTTAGTTGTAGAGACTAGAGTAACCTATAACATTTATTTATATATTTATAATTATTCAATTTTTATTTTTCTTAAAGAAATTATGATATAATAAAATGATTTTGTTTGGTACTTTTCTTTATGATACTGTGGTGAAAAGTACCTTTTGATATTATAAAAATACAATAGGAACGATACTAAAACATTTCATGTTACATAAGTTTTTTTTTTTGGATTCTGAACGGAGTGATGGAATCAATTGGTTTTACAATGATGTGTTTTTTTTTGTGTTTGACGACACCTTTTTTGATAGTAAAAATGATTCGATTTTCTTAAACAGCAACTTTTCTGAAAGGAAAGTGAATGTGGATAGTACTTGTGCAAGTCAAAAATCCAGATTTTCAGAACTTTTTAAAAGCGTCGAAAAAAACGATAAAAAATTTACGAAAAATGGGAAATTTCATGCAAATCCACGTTTTGACAAAATACATTTTTTATAAATGCTCTAACTCAAAAACGAAAAATTGCAAACACTTGAAATTTTCACCAAATCTTTATATTGGCTTTTTCTATACATGGTTAAGTTTCCAAAGTATTTTGACTTTTTTTGACTTATTTATAGACAATAAAAATTATCGATTTTTGTAAGTTTTTTTTTTTGTAGTATCTATAAAATTTATTTGGCTATCGGAAAACTCTTGAAAATTTAATACAATGTTTATTGTCAGTTATACTTAGCGTAACTAGAAAATATTGTAAATCGTTAAACTCAAATATTTTTTATTTTGAAATTTCAAATTTGTATAAAATATGTTAAAATCGCTATGATTTGCAAGTTATTTTCTGTTTATACTTAAGGTTTAAAGTTTTAACACTAGGTTATCCATAAGCTAATCTTCAAAAATATATAAAAAAAATTCTACCGGATTTAAAGGAAAAAATTTTATGACTCTTTAAAATTTAAATGTTTACGAAATTTTAGACCTACATATTAACTCCGTTCAGTATCGTTATTCGTTTACAACGTTACCTATCATTGTATTCAAATTTAACAAATCTATTGTAATAATGACCTATCCTATAAACGAGGTGCACTCCACCCCCAACTGTACAGCAGAGCGAGGCCAATCGGGTTCTTTTTTTCAATTTTTTTTACCTGTTTTTATGAGATTTTGAACCCTTATTACCACTTGTTCATCACACAGAATCATGTTCAACCGAGATTGTAGACAGATCAACGAAACTTTGTCGTAGGTTATAAAAGATTTTAGAGAAGGGGGCGTGACGATCGCCCTCCTCTAGGAATTTTTTTGTTACTTGATCTGAAATGCCATAGGACATATATCTTACTCATAACTATATAATTTCAAACTTAATAAATGATTAAAAAAAGGTATCCTTTATTGTATCAATTAATAGTGATAGATTATTAATACAATTTATCGAATTTAAATAATAATATGTTCAAAAGAAATTGGTTATATTATCTAGAGCGCAAATTTCTATGCAATAATAATCGTATATTATTTTCCTTTTCACATTTTGGAATTGTCAGTTATTTTCACAAATCATAGTATTGAGATTTAATGGTGAAATTTTTTTTTGCATATTTCGAAATATTTAATGGTTATTGCATATTTGTACAAAATACCAAATGTATTGAATATTGAAACAAAAATTATTTTTTGTACAGAATAATATTTTGTCAAAAAGGAAAATTAAGATTAATTTTGTAGATAGATTTGTTGATTAATAATCGATTACGATGCTAACTTTTGTATCAGCCTATAATTTTAATCGCTGTTTTACAAAGAAAAAAATTCATTTTGTACTTGGGACGCTAGGAGTAATAACGCTTCAACAAAATTATATGAGCTATCCAATAAAAATAAAGGTCTGGAAATTCTGCAACAAATTAATGCTATACTATTAAAATGTTTGGCTTGAAGATATACATCAAGACTTGTCGATAAAATATGGTTGTTATACCTACTTGTTTCAAATAAATAAAAATATACATAAATACAATTTTAAAAATATATTAATGTCATAAGAAAATTTCCTAAAAAAATGATTTTTCTTTGAGTACCTAAGTTATTAATTTCTATAAGTTATTTAATTTGTAAATTTTAAATAAATAAAATAAATATATTTTGATACTTTTATGTTCATTCTAGTTATAACTTATAATACTGCGGCTAGGTACTTATAGCAGTTTGCATTTTTTTTAATAGTCATTAGTGTCCAGTGGTCCAGCATGAACTTAAAATAATATAGATGTGTAGTATATTAAAACAAACCTTCCCTCCCATCTCTAAATATGTTTTCAGCTACGTCCTTGTTAGTACCTATTATTCTATGAAACCAATTAGCTCCCTAATAAATGAGCTTCAGATCCACCAGTGATCATCAGCAGTCACCGTTTTCGCAGATAATGTTCAACAACTCATAGCGTATTATTATGTTAATTGATAACCAATTAATAAATAAGATGGACTTTGTTCAAGTTCATGCACATAAATATGCCTAAATAAGTATGCTTTTTATGCACTAAAAACTGGCAAATGAATGAAATATGCATTTATATGCATTAAAATATCATCTAAAAAAATCCTAAGCACATATTGAAGTAATAGGATATATCCAATCATATTTTTAAATTATATTTTATTTCTTAATGTATCAGTTTAAAAAAAATTAATTTTTAATCATTATATGTGCGACCATTCGCATTTACCTACTGTACATTTTAAACTATAAATTATACTTCAACTATATATTATATCATAAATTATAAATTATTGCATTTGAGCAATTTTCATTTTACTGTTCATTGTGGTTTTTTGATAGTATTTCCATAAAAGAATATACATTATATTAATAAGTGTAATAATATCAATAGAAATATCAAAATTATGAATATTATGTGGAATAAAATAGAAAAATACATAAATATGCTCAATACACAAATCACCTCAAATATGCAAAGACATGCAAAATAAAACTTAATATATTTAATATAGTATATTAAATATATATATTAAATACATATATTTAATCATAGTATCTTGAAATGGATTTTTATGTAAACTAGCATCAAATATGACTTCATATACAAATCTATGAACATACTTAATACTGGTCCTGTTGATAATAATTAATATATATATATATATATATATATGAGTTACAGAGTACAAAAATAGGTAATGTAAACCTTATTCAGTGATTTATGGATAAAGTATGAAGAAGAAAAAACCAAATCATATTAAACCGACAAATAATTATTTAGTAAGTAAATTAGGAAATATTAAGTTATTATTTTATACTATGAGAAAAATTAAAACATGAAATAGGTATAGTTATTTATTGGAACAGTTTAAATTCAGGTGGCATTTGGAACTGCAAAGTATCCCCCAGGTTTACATTAATTATTCGATGAATATATTATACTTTTACTCAAATACTTTTTAAAACCTCGACCACCAGAAATTTAACGCAAAGGTTTATTTGTAGAGTTTCTCTTTTTCAGAACTTTTAATCATATTACAAATAACTTTAATTCCCCAACAAGTGAATGAAAAAAATCGAAAGCATGGTAGTGAAGTTTAAAATTATACAATATCAGTGCACATGGTCTACCATAATATTTTATCTACAAAGTATAATTGAAATTTCATTACAGAAATATTACCTGCAATTAATATTTTGTTGTATTTTATTTTACCAAAATACTTTATCCGCTTTAAAATAGATAGTATACAAATTACCCGATTGATTTGAAAATGAACGTTGTACAAATAATATTCTTATTTGGCATGGATAGTGTTCACATTATGCAGGCAAGTGTAGCTTCTCTGAGTATCATAGTATCTAACAGTAAAAAATAAGTAAGGCATTGTTTTATGATAAAAAGACTAAGTATATTAATTTAATAAATTAATGCAACATAGTTTTTTTATTTTTTTATTTTTTTTCTTCTAATTCTGGCGTTCGCCATCAACTAAGTTTTTGATAATCAATCTGAAAACAAAAATTAAATATAATTTATATTATAAAAATTTAATTACATTAAAATACACTACAATCAAAATCATTTAAAAATAAAAGTACATAAAATTAAATTCATATTAATTCAATATTAATAGTATAGTTTGTTTTCCCAAGTGACAATAGACATATGGTTAGGTTAATACAAAAAACATTAATGTTACTGTTACAGAATCTAAGAGACTATGCAATTGTAAAAATGTTGATGGTCTGTAGTGTCTAAATGATAAAAAGTTAGGAATCTGTATAACAGTTCAAAGATTTATAACACATAGAATTTTATTAGATTTCTCGGTAAATTATCCCAGTATGAAAGGAAGATGAATTTATAGTATTTGAATACATTCTATGATAATCATAAAATATATGTTGTATGAAATTGCCTAATTAAAAATTTAATTTATACACGGTATACAAATATAATTTTTATTTAACGTTTAAATTTTACTAAGTATTGTTTCAAACATTTTTATACAAAGAACTATTTTACAATGTAGAGAAAACTATATAAAATGTTACAACAGAAACCTGTTAAACAAAATAAAATGTAGGATAATTTTTTGGATGTGTAAAAAATTAAATATTTTATGAAATTAGGTAATTACTAAATTCTAAGTATCATTTTATACATAATACATATTTATTTTTTTATTAAAATTATGAAATATTTAAATTAAAATCATGGTTTTATTATAAGTGTACAATTATGAGTTTAATAAAATTTAATATAATTTGTTTTGAATTCTACGATGAATCATAAATTAAACGAAACAAGCCAAACAGTTTATTTATATAAATTAAAAAAAATAAAGATAAAATTTATTAAACTCTAAGTTAGGTTTGTGATCAACAAAGATTAAAACATAACTAACTTTTTGTTTGGTGTTTTAATATATAGAATATCCATATCTAATTTCAATACCAGCAATACAATATGAATGATAATTGATAACACAGAACATCTAAAACATTTGAAAATATAGAGCATGAACTTATTGTTAATCAAAATTCATCAATGTACACATATTATATAATATCATATGTATACATTAAAAAGTTTAAACTATGATTTTCTTAATGAAACACATCAATTAAATGGTATTTATGAACATAATTCATAACGATACTGTCAATTAAATAATATCATTACATATTGATAGCTAATAGAATTAATCAACTATCACTAACAGATTAATGAATAATAGAACAACAGCTGGTTGATAAGTAATCCTAAAATTCTCATGTCTACTTTACATAATAAACCTTTTAACATGTTACACAATGTAATGGTTAGACATTATACAATTAACAAATTATTATTTACCACATCTTGGACTTTGGATTCGCCGAATGAATAATATCTGGATCGTCTAGCATACATCTTGAATCGCTAGAATCATCAATATATTTGGGCGGCTGATAATTATTAAATTCAAAACATTCGGTGACTGAAAATATTGGTAATAGGTATATTTGTAATTTTCCGTCAAGAGATTCGTGTAATAATATGTGTTAATAATACTCACAAGGGATGATGCATGGATCGTCATCATTATCGCCATTTTCATAGTCTTTGAGCTTTTTGTCTACCAATTTTTTCAAAATGGTAGGAAGATCGTTTGGAAATGTCTGCTTAGCAGCCATGTCAATTAATTGTCAACTTCACGTCTTTACACCAGTCAAACAGTGCACACACTGGCTCTAGATAGTATGGTTGCGTAACGAGCTACGAAAAAGTGGCAATCGAAAGTTCTTATCAAATGTACGAAAAAGTTACATTTTGGCGCCATCTAGGTCACTTAAATGCTGTATTATAATTTAATTTCAAAAATAATGTAAAAAAGATACAAAAAAGTTTTATGTGGTAAAATTTAAGTAGTTCTACTTGACATCCGTGAGGAGCGTTACTAAACTTTTTTGTATCTGAGACAAAAACTTCCGTACGCCACTTTTCAAGTTTCAACGTAGTGTGGTATAGGCCGATACGCAACCATATTATCTACAGCCGTGGACGGAACGCAACACCTACCACATCGTCTACGTCTACGGCAGCAGATCCCAAATTTTAACAACGGCACCCTTAAAAAATAGTTTGTGTTTCACTTTCACGGAACCCCAATTTATTCAATTCCAACTCAACTCCAATTTTTTAATAATATTTTTTACAAATATTATATATAATAATTTTCTCAATAATCACATACATCTGATGGTACCCTTTACACTGTCCCACGGAACCCTAAGGTTCTGCGGAACACACTGGGAAACGCTAGTCTACGGCACGCACAGTGCAGTAGTGAGTAGTGGTCTGTTATCAATGTTGATTGTTCGGCCCACGATCACGGCTGTAGCTGATACAATATCAGCCCATTGAACTATATGATAACTGGAATGCTCACCAGCTATAAGACCACGATTTAAGATATAAGACTATATTATACTTAGTATATCTCAAATCGTGCATATGATCAATGTAAACATAACCGAAATAGCATGTTAGAAATGATAGCAGATAAGAATGGTGCTGCTATCTTTTTTTATCACACATAACAATATGATTTCTTTGTGTTTACCAATAAATAATAAGTTATAAACTCAAACTTAAATATTTATTGAAAAGTTTCCATGTTCATTTTATGAAGATATAATTTTAAATAAAGATATTTTTAGTAATGATCATAACTATTCATTAATACTAGTAATAGATTATATTTCTTTTACAATTTTTCAAAATCGAGGCAAACTGAAATTTGTTTTAATGTTTATTTTTGAAATAATATTATTCACTAAAAAATTGTATCTAGTATATTCTTTAAACATAAAAAATAACATCTTTAAAAAGATATTGTATTAAAAGTTCAAAGACAGTTTTTGAATTGAGTAAAAAATGTATATCCTATACATTCAGTTATTGCAGATACATGCAGGTCCCTGTATTTTGATGTACCTAAGGATTACCAATGAATACTTTTACTAAACAAAAAAGTAACAGAACACCGTATATTATACATTTATTATACGCATATATGCATTTATTTTAAATTTTAAAACCATTAGTATAAAATAAAATGAATAAAAGATACAGCTTTTTCTGAAATATTTTTAAATTGAAAATTCCAATTTTATTTTTATCATTGACGCAAACTCGGCAGATGGATTATCTATGAGTATTCTATTTATTTCTCTCTCAATAGACAGAAAAGTTAAATTATTTTATCTGTATAACTTATCATTGTTGATCTTAAAAATAAAATAAGTTTGAATTAAAAAAAAAATGATGTACATAGTCATAAAAATGCCAAAACATGCTCTTGAAACATTTTATTTATCACTAAAAAACCAAAAATTACAAATTTAATTATTATTAGTTACATTATATAGTATATTATTTCTTCTTCGACCTTAACTTTTTAAAAAATAAAAAATAAAAAAATAATATGAAATGAAATTTTAATTATAAGTGAATTTTTTTTTTTTTTATATGATTATAATTTTTGAAATCTATGCTGCACGTCTCGAGATAGAAAGTGGTAAATTGTCAACAATGTCTCTCTCTTCAAAACAATTAATATCAATTTCTATTTCAAATCCTATATTAAAATCGAATCCATCATCATCACTGTCTTCTTCTTCTTCTTCGTCGTCTTCTACAAAACAACCGGATCTACGATAATAAAATACGTTTCTCTGCCGTGTTGGTTGGTTTTCGCTATCGTTATGAGCTAAAGTTGGTGCAGATGGAACCGGAATGAGTTCGGGCGTTGCATTAAGTAAATCGGAATCATCATCCAGTTCTTGACGAGAGTCAGAAGTGAGACATTTCTTTGCTGAAAAAAAAGCTCAACTTAAATATATCAAAAGGAATATGGATTTCGTTAATTTTTCGTTTTATTTCGTTAACTTAGAAAGTAGTTTTCAGATTTCGGATGTACCAGGTATAATTTCTGTGAATTACTTGATTGTACATTCAATACTTTGTTAAAAACCATTAGGTAGTATTTTTTGAATGGACTATAGTCTCATAGTCTGATAAAACTGATACCTACCAATGAAAATAATTTAAGTTTAAACACAGTATTCAAGTAATTTATCTTGTTGTATTTATTATATAATAAAAATATGAAAATTACAACTAAATCATATCCATTATAAATAAAAATGATATATGTATTATTATTATTTACGTGTGACATTTTATTACTTCAAATAAGTAAGTTTATGAACTTTGAAAAATTATTTAATCAAAGTTATTTTAACAATGGACCAATTACTTTTGGAAATGTTTGTATGTTATACAATTATTTGTTAAGGCTTCGAAGAACTACCTGATCATTAGAAAACACTTACAATTTATTTTTTAAGTAAGCTATAGCTTGTAGAACTTTCCATATTTATTTCCCAGAGGTTGTTTTATGAACACCTTTAAACTCGGAGGTGGTACTTAATCAATATACAAGCAGACGCAAATAAACGAATTGTGAATGAAATCATTTGAACTGGTGGTAGTGTTATAGCATGATTTCTAAATATGGAAAAAATAATAGTATTAATATGAAATTGTAGTATATTTTTAAATTAATTCATACCAATTAGAGACATTTAATTTTCGATGCAATGATGTCAAAAATAATATTCACACAAACCCATGTCTACGCACAAATCCTAATACTATATTATCATCATTCATCACTAATAAATGAATAATTTTATGAAGAGTTTTACTGTCTCTATACATATATTATTCATGTTGTATAATAGACAATATATGATTTCAAATAATAAATTAAAATTATGCAATAGCGATTTGTAATATAATTGTATTAAAATAAGAATTTAATCATAAGTGGTACTTCCATGGAATATATACTTAAACTTAATACAATTATTATGCATAAGCACATTATGTATTATAGGCTGATCAATTTGTTAATATTAGTTCAACAAGTGGTCAAATAATTGTAAAAATTAAAATAGTATGTGTAATTCAAGGAATGTATAAATTATCTATATACATATTACATATATAAGCATATTAATATATTATATTTCACCTTTTTCAACGTCATTTGGTATGCATGCCATCGATTCATCACTTGAACGCGGTTTTTTATCTTTAGAAGTATTATTCTTATTTCCAGTATGTTCAGACATTATGAATGACTTTTCCTTCAAAAAAAAAAAAAATACAAATTCAATTTTAGTGTACCTTGAAGATCAATATATTTAAATATAATGTTACAATAATTATTATTTATTAAAATTGATAAACTACCAACATGATCATTAGCTATTTTAAGTCAATATATTCCCGAGATAATTTTAACGAAGAAATATTCTTTTAACTTAATAATACTTATTTAGTGTATATTTTGATATTGTATAATAAGTATGACTAATATGAGTTAAATAAAAGTTTATGATAAATATTTCAAATAGATAATATCGTGGATAATAAGTATTTCGTGCCCGCAAAATAATATACTGATAAAGAGAAATAGAATAAGATAAGATTACCGCGCGTCATTGTTAAGACAGGACGCCGGACGGCCCAAAATTAAATACGAAATTATTATTATTATAGTTTATATTATTATAGTTTCACATGTATTATTAAAAAAAAAAAGTAAATGCAGTGTACGGCTCACATTAGACAATAAATTATAATATTATTATACTTACGCAGCTGCAGTTAGAAACACGCGAAAAATACAGTGGCTCAAAGGATGCACGAACAAAGAACAAACTGTTCCGGGCGTTCCGGCGAACAATGTGTATGCTGCGATCAATACCTAAAACCGACGAGCTCCGATAGCGCACGACTTGTTCCGGCACCACGAGACAGTTTCGTAAGATGGCGGGTGGATGGACGATTGATGCGCGAGAAAAAAACCAATATTTCGGTCGGTCACCGCAACGTATGCGTTCCCTAGTAACATGGGGTATAACTCCTTACTCCACAGTCATTTGCCGGGTTTTGATATTGTTTTCGGTACCATCCACCGGACACGTACGGTTACGGTGTGGTGGAGGGGAGGAGGGCTCTGACGGGCAAACGGGAGACTATTTGTATTTTTTTTATCACAGGATTCGAATAATACAATGTATTTTCCATTTCAGAATAATGTCATAGTTTTTAACCCAATGATTTCTGTAAAAATCCAATAATTCTATACGAACTATTTTAGAGAACGATCGGGACATTTTTTCAAAGCTTCAGCTTTTTACGATATTTGCATGTAATTCGGTTTTTCTTTTTTATCAACATTTTCATTAATTAATAACATATGATGTTAAAAAAATAAAACATACGAGCCGGTTCCCGTGTTTACAACCGGAAAAATGGCATAGGTACGTGATGACGGCTTCTTGAGTTACAGTAAAGTACATATATTGTATATGTACAGTACAAAGTGCAATGTATACCTACACATATTATTATTAAAACAGACATCGATTCGTTGTCGTCGGCAAGGAATGTGATCTAACGTGTATATGCGTGCGCGTGCGTTATACGGGTGTGTGCGCGTGGAAAACGTGCGTCTGAGCCCATTTCTGCGAGTGTGTGCGGCTATGCATACATAATAATAAGCTTATATAGATGCGTGCGTGCCTATTAAATGGGAAATTTTTTGGATTCGTTTTCTAATATCGTATAGAAATTTTAAAAAAAAAATCCGGAAAAATCTTTACCCGTAAAATCAAAAACTACAACAACCATAATATTGCGTGTTGACCAACTCGGTCAAATTGCATTAGATACATTATTTTATGACGCTACTGTAAAGTGTTAATAGATATCAACAATCGACGAACGTCCAAAGCAATAATTACACAACATTCATCAATTTTTACGGGAATGACGCCATTTACCGGTAAATGACGTTCTCCGCCGTTGCGTACCTATGTAAATATAATCATAAAAAATCGAGAGGTTTTCGTCGTAGGCAAGGAAAGGAATGTGATGATTGTGCGTGCATGGGCATGCGCGTGCGTATTTAGGTGCGTGAGTAGGCCTCTATCTGTGTGTGGGTGCGGCTTTGCATACGTAACTAAATAAACTTAAGAATATAGGTGCGTGCGTGCGTCTAAATATGGATGTGGTACAAATTCATAAATCAGCCTATACGTGGGGAAGTGTAAATTGTTTGTGAATTTTTTTTTCAGAAAAGATTTTCGTATCCTCACTTAATTCTATACTCATATGATATGAGTCATATCATATTATTTCCAAATTGTTCACCATTGTGCCTATACTTTGGGTCAAATAGGAATTATCGGTACTTGAAACAGGAAATTTTTTGCTCAGAAAGCTAATTTTATTTTGTTTTCTTATGTCATATTGGAATTATAAAAAAATCTAGACACCTTTCCACAGAGAATAGTTAAAATGACGGTATTGGTACTATGTCACGGTTTTTTCCGTCAGAGCTTCTGCGGTAACGGCTCGGAAAAGGGGAAAAACACGTTTAATGCTAGAAAAGTTTATGTGAATCGAATTCTCCGAACTTTTCTGTGTCGAAGTGGTTGACGGGAAAAAAATTTGAGCACCCGACGAATAAGACGAGTCGAAAAATTTGGAGAAGAAAATGTGATTGTGCGTAATTGAGTGTACGTGTGTGAGCCACTGTCACGTGTACATACGACTATGCTAATAACAAATATGTATATAAATATTTATATCCAGTCGTGAAAATATGGGTGTGAAATATAAAATATGTACATAAACAATAATAATAATAACAGTAATCGAGTGCGGGCCCGAGTAGATAATATTATTGTTATTCATAATATATTATTGCTTTTATTATTTTTTTAGTAAAGAATGTTCCGGTTTTGGTGGAGGTGTGAGCGCGGGCCACTGTGGCCGACAGAAAGGACGCGCGGGCGGGGAACGGGAACCGTGCAGGCTGACCAAAAGTGATGACTGAAAACGACGCGCAGGGAAGATTCAAGGTGGAAACGCGATGAGCCGGGCCCGAGCGTCTCCCCGTCGGGCGGCCGCTTGCGGCAACAGTTGCTGGTGCAGCGTCTAGGAAAATATTAGCCGAACCAGGAGGGCTTTACGAGGCGCACCTTTTTCCAAGCAGTTCGATCAATAATGTTTCCGTTGTCATGGCCGGCCAGGGGACCAACGGCGGCGTCCGGGATTTGGTTATGGGATATTATTATATTAAAATAGTACTCGGTAAAATTTACCCGACAGTAAATCATATTAATTGTTAGAAGAGATAATATTATTTTTCAAAAATTCGAAAATATAATTTGTACTCTATGGTTTTGTTTTATTAATGCATACTTCTCGAATCCGTATTACCGTATTGTATACTTATAATTTCGGACTGCATGTCGGAGTTCACCTAAAAAAATGGCTGGAGTGAATATAGTATTACTAAATATTATACTAATGATAGGAGGCGAGAAGTGGATTTCAAAATTCTGATTTAAATTAACCAGGTTCATCGGATATAGACGTTTGGTGGGTACTCCATAGTCGATTGTTTTGTGTGTTTCAACCTTTTTTTTACGATAAAAATATTATGTATATATTATAGTTAAAATTGTATCATACATCATAACGAATAACGTATATTTCTAAAGATTACAATCCATTTCATTTGAAAGGCATGTGAATATTTTGATGGAGATTTGACGTTAATTCGCTGTCTAAATGATAAGTCAATTATTAAGGATTATTATGGAAAATATTCCACGGCTAAGAACTCTTATAATATAAATAGTTATATAATCACAAAATATTCGAAATCACGTCATAGTATTATTAGACATTGGAGGAATAAAGGTAGTAATAAAGGTAGTAGAATGAAGACTGTAGTTGGGAATGGCGTGTACAGCGAACAGGTTGGTAACATTGGGGGGTTTGTGTGGGCACCGCATTCATCCCCGCAATATTACAAGGCCGTTTCACCGGTGTCCGGGCGTTCGGTGAGAGTTTCAAAAAACACGTACCGATGTGAAACATCTGGACCGGGATGACGCCACCAACGGGTGTGCGAGTGATGACGGGGTAGAATGGGGACGTCGAAGTGTCGTCGTCGGTGGCGGTGGTTGATTGGCGTGAGTGGGTGGCAGTGCGGCGCACGTTCCAGGGGTGTAAAACTGTTGAGAAATTTTTTTTTCCACTGGACTATATTATTATTACTATAATTATTTAGTTATTGATCTTCGTCAGCGTTGAGCCGTAGCTCCACCGGGCGAAACCATGCGACTGCGCGTGCGTAGGCACCCGGCATTCCGAAGCCGAAAGAGCGTGTGCTTGTGTGTGGCGAACACAAAAAAATTACCAAAAACATGCTGTTACCGCGACGGTGCCGGCTTCGATACTCATCGAATATTGCTTTTTTTCTACATGGGTTATGATGGGCAATAATCGAATCGGGTTTTTTTTCCGTCGTCCATACGAATAATTACTCAAATCCCATTTTAATTGAGACCCTGTTGCATAAAATAACGTTACATAAACTACATGGAAAGTGTCGAGTATAAAAACAAATCCATTCAATTTGTATAAATAAATACATTGAGTAATGTAAATCACAATTAAAATTACAAAGCAAATTCCAATAAATATTTAGATTAATTGTCAATCTTTCTTCATATTATTAATTTTCTACTATTGTCCGGTTATTTTTTTTCCACTGTTAATCATTCAATTATTTTTTTTTTCGATTGCAAATCATTCGATTATTTCTATAGGTGATACTAATTAATGGACAAAGTACGTGTACAAACAAATCGTTTGCCCAGAGCAAAGTCGGTAAAAAAAGCCTACGTGCCTGTAACAGAATTGAGATTGCATAATAATCTGACACAAATAATTAATAAACAAAGATGACGAGATACAATCGCCATTGAATCGTAGAATATTATTTTCTTTCTATTATTACTAATATTATTCAATATTACAGCCATTATATATAACAGCCATCTTTGTCGTGAATCTAGTGTACCTACGACACAGGCTCGCGTTAAGATATAGTGGCTACGCCGATGGTAGTCACGATTATAAAATAATAATGATGAATAATTACAATCAAAATACAATCATGATGGTAGGTAATAATTAATTAAATTAATGGTTTGTGCGATTTTTATTACTAGTAACGCGCTCTAACGGAATTTGTTTATAACTCAATAGGATCATCCCTCTTACCGACCATAATTATCAACCATCACGAAATAAACATTATCCGTGTTCTCCTACGTCAGTTTTTTTTACAGCGTTTGCATTTTTAAGCCTCGAGTCATGAGTTTTTTTTTTTAAATATAATATTTCATATGCTCATAACTCGGCCTAGAAATGAAAATATCGAAAGAAACCTAAAAAAAAAAAACGCTACTTTGTTTATACATAAAAATCTATATTTTTCTTTATTTAACGAATGGAAAGCCCATATAGGGGGAAAGGTTAATTAATATTAAAGTGCTATATAGAAAGTCAAGTTTTGGTCAAAATTTCATCAATTATCTGGGTCCTGTTAATTTTAATTCTTTGTCAATCGATGATAAAAACATATTCATAATGATAATACTAACATCAAGAAATGTATCAATGATAATTTGTTTAATGAATTAAATTAATGTATATAATTTGGTATATATTTATTTATTGTTTATAATTTATTTGAAAATTAATTATTAAATCATAAAATCATATAATATGTACTGTAACTCCCTATACCGCCATAACCTTAGTTTAAATATGTAGGTAATTTTTTGTTATTTTTATTTAATACTCTGTACTTATATTGTATTGTGTAAAATTATGAATAGTAAAAAAAAAACCTACGTAGAAACACGGATAACGTGCTTCCCTTCAATTTCGATGATAGTTCAAGATGATTCTAATGTCCAAATCAACAACGCGAAACGAGTTATACTGAGCGCGAATTTGCCTTGTCCTACGTTTTGTAGAACGTTGGCAACACAATATGCGGGTGTGTCGGGTGTGATTGTGTGAATAGATATGGGAATCGTCGTGTTTTAAGGGGTCGAATAATGCGTTCCCCGACATGAGTCTACGGGGGACGCTAAAATCCTATTGTATTATCAAATATGTTATAAAAATACCATGCTTATTTATCGATATTTTCAAAACAAGATTCAAACCCTAAAACGATTAAAAATAACGGACAAGTTGGTGGGGGGGGGTTAGAAATGCCCTGGTTTTCATGTTGAGAAGAACTGTTTCTGGCTCTTCTATAAATCCCAATTTTGTTTCTAAGTATTTTAGACAAATATTATATTTAAAATTTTAAAATCCAAACACTATTGCTACCAATCATTATTTATATAACATTTGTTAAAACAAAATTAAATATAACTTTTTTTACGTCGGAATCCGGAATTACAAGTTCAAGTTCTGTATCGAAATGTACGTTGCGGATTTTAAAGGACAGATAGCGCCATACTCTGTAGTTTCGTTGTCACTGAGCATTGAGTAAGCCGTATACCCTATAGCCTATAGGCTCTCTTCCTATATGTCGTCGCGTAGCCATGACATCATCCATAGCTATGCCGAGAACTGATCACGGTTTCCGAATGGGAAACAATAGGGATAAAAATCTTATTGAAATCGTTTATCTGTCGTTTCTGTTCATGTCCTAGGCATGTCCGGCATTTTTTCGCCAATTACCGCACATAAATAATTCTGGTTTTCCGCTTGTCCATAAATAACAGTTGGCAACCCTTGTTAGATGTAAAGTCGCTCGTAACGAGGGTCGGAACGTCTACGCCCCGGTCCTGCACTTTGTCCCGACACCCGCCTCCACTACGAAGTACCCGCAAAGGCAACGCGCATTCGCAGAACGCACATACGGCAGCTGCTAGACCGTCCCCCGGGCGTTAGAATATTTTTTCGGCAGAATATTGTTCTTGTACTGTATATAATTATTACTATTATTATTAATATTATTATTATTATTATTATTATTATTATTATTGTTTGTTCGTGAGCAGACGAGCTGCTAGCCCCACCGCCGGGTGATTTCCACACCCATCGCCTATTTCTGTGAACCTGCACCAGGCGTATAGGAACCCGAATTTCCGGAGGCGAGGGTGTATGCTTGGGCGTTAATAACCGATTAAAAAATAATAACAGTAAAAATAATGTCGAAACACCACAACATTATGTACAGTATGAAATCGCTGTTTTCTAATATTACACAGCAGCTACCGCGACGGCAATGCGTCCCGAAACCGCTGAAAACAATATTCTTATTATAATCACCTGTACAAAAATAATAAACTCTCATTTTAATAGACGAAATCACTATTGTGATATCGCTTATCCGTAAATAAGAGTAGACATCCCTGGTCGGGTGCGACGCCCCTCATAAGCCGTAACGGACATGGGTGGGTAAATGATAGTGTGGGACGGGGTTGGATCGTAGCTCCGTATCGCACTTCACCGCATCACCATACGACCAACGGCCCAACTACGCAGTGCCCGCAGGCCGCAATGGCAGCGCACAATGCGAGTACGCGCATGCGCAGAAGGCTACAGCAGCAGCTGCAAGCCCGGGAGTATAACTGTGGGATATTATTTTTCTACCGCGTATTATTATAAATATTATTATTATTGTTATCGAATTTTTGGTGAGGGACGAACTGCTAGCGCGACCGCGACCGGTACCTGCGTGTGCGTTGGAACCCGAAATCTCGGAACCGAGGGAGCGTGCTTGCGTGGTGAACACGAAAAAATGACGAGATGCTTTAATATTATTATGCACACGAAATCACTGTTTTCCGACCACACCACCGATGCATTCCGGAAACAGTCGCCGAAAACAATATAGTTGTTTTCTACACGGCGATGAACCGTAAAAATAATGGAGTCGTCCACACAAACAATCAAATCTTAGGTATTTTAACTGACGAAATTAGTTTTGTATACCACACACTCGAATGAATCGAATGTTTTTCCGTTATATATTTATTGAACATTCGTATTTAAAATTAAGAATACATTTACAATTAAACAAATTATAAACACCTTGTTGCGTAATATAACATAACATAAAAAACATGTAAAATGTAAAACCGACCACGTAGCTAATACAATTTAATTAGAATCTTTGTTTATAAATATATCATACATCGAGTAAAGTAAATCATAATTGAAATTACATAGCAAATTCCAATAAATCGTTCTATTATCCGTATATTTTTCTTTCTACTATTAACTATTCTATTGTCCGGTTGCTTTTTTCCCCTCGCTATTATATAGGTAGGTACTCAATAATGTTTTTTTTTTCGATTATTTCCATGAATAATTCGAATTAATGGTAAAATTAAGTGAACAAATATTTTGCCCAGAACAAAGTCAGTGCCTGCGTGTCATTAACAAAATTAAGTTTGCATAATAATCTGTCACAAATAAACGAAGATGACGAGATACAATCGTTACCGAAGCGTATAATATTATTTTCTACTGCGTTCTCCTATTATTATTATTATTATTTTTATCCATCTTTGTCATGCATCTGTTACGAAAGACGAAATGCTTCCCGCTCATCCGTAAATAAGAAGAGGTGGTGACCCTAGTCGCGTGTGAAGCCCCTCGTAAAGGACAATGGTAACGGTTCGGAAAGGGGTAGGGCGGGACGGGATCGTAGGCTTTGTACCGCACTTCACCGCACCACCAAGCTAAAAAACTACGCAGTTAACAACAACAACGCACAATGCGAGTACACGCATATGCAGAAGGCACAAGCAGCAGCTGCCTCCACTTTCTGATAGGAGTACTTATTTTACATAAAGTAAATAATATTATAAAATAACATTTCACGAATCATAAATTATTATATATATAAATATATAATCGTTGTCTTCAACAATAAATTTCGGCGATATCTAAATTGAGTTCGCTGAGCTCAAAGCATGTAAAACAAAATTTTAACTAATTTTTTTTATTAAATATAAACTAAAAATACCATTTTCGCAATTGGAATTGAGCCATAGCGCACAAATTTATCAGTTGAGATTGGATTTCAAGAACAGATTCTGTTGAATTTGATCCTGTAAGAATATCATCAACAAAAGTGTCATTCAATAACACAGCTGTTGCTAATGGCCATTTTGCACTATCTAAAGTTGCCAATTCACGAATAGTACGAAGTGCTTGGTAAGGAGCTGCAGAAGTTCCGTACGTCACAGTACACAGACGGTATTTGTCAATCGGAGATGTAGACGAGAACCTCCATAGAATTCGAAGGTAATCTCTGTCAGCTGGTTTAACGAGGATTTGGCGATACATTTGTTTACTATCAGCCATAAACAGCTATTTCCAAAGACGAGCACGAAGGAGAACAACTTGTACGTATGGCTGTAGTTTAGGACCTGTGTACATACCCTCATTAAGAGAAGTACCAATTGAAGTTCGAGCAGAAGCATTGAATACAACCCTAAGCTTTGTGTTCAGGCTATCTGGTTTGAGTACACAATGATGTGGAATGTAGTAGTAATATGAATTGCTTTGTTCAGCAAGTGGAATTAACTCCATGTGACCCATTGTTAAATAGTCATATAAACTATATAAAAATATATCACTCCATATAAATTGTATAATATTTATTGTGGCGCACAATTCAAATAAACCAATAAGAAGCGTGGATTAAATACTGCGACCGAACTCGGATACGGTACGAAAATACGCGCACGGGCAAGCATTAGACTGTCGCCCCAATACGTGCGACACGTAAGAATCCGATATTCCGGTGCCGAGCAAGCGTACTCGTGTGGATAACCTATTGAAAAAGTGAACAAAAAAATAATTGTAGAATCACTTTACTCTATATGTGCAAGGGTATATGTGTAGGGATACCGGTGTTTTTCAACTAAATAGGTACTTTCGCAGCGGCAACGATGCATCCCGAGACAGCCACGAACAATATTGTGGGTTCTACAAGGCTACTACCATTTATAAATATGTATAATACATCGAGAAACATAATATTATAATTCATTGCAAATTCGAATAAATCATTCGATTATCCGATAATTTCCATAACTAATACGCGCTACAAGGCGTAATGTTTAGCAATTCACACAGGTGTAGGGGAGTAGTGGTGTAGGTTGGAATTAATTTTCCCGGAGCCATAAGTTATTTTTTTGCACCTCGTAATTCTCACATCTCAAGTCTCAACGATCATTGTTGTAAGCAGTGTGAATGCCAAAAATATATAATACTGCTTTAATTTCGATTCAAACCAACCACGTAGAGGTGAATAGATATACAAGGAGTGTGAGTATTACGATAAGATCGAGTAAAACCTAAAAGTATATTTATATTAGTATTAATAGTATTGATGGGTTGATGGGGACTATTTTATAAAACGCGTAGAAATAATAATAGATATTTTACCGAACTATCGATAATCGTATTAAAAGTCAAAGTACGTGGAAAAATCGTTTGCCTAGAATAAAATCAATCCTCTACGTGCCTGTAACAGCATATGGAGATTGCATAATAATCTGGCACAAATATTTAATAAATTATTATGACGTGATACACCCGTTATTGATGAGTAGAATATTATTAATGTACTGCGTATTAAGTATTACTATTACTATTACTAGTTATTGATCTTTGTTGTGCATCTGTAACGAGCGACGAGCTGCTAGCCCAACCGGGTATTTTCCGCACACAACGCATGAACAGTGCACGCATGCGCGTGTGACGGGGTTCGAAATTCCAGTGCCGAGCGAGCGTGGTCGTGTGGGATAACCGATTGAAAAAATTACCATAAAAAAATGTCCAAACACTAAATATTATAATGTAGACGAAGCCACTTTTCCAACTACCATGGTGGTGGGGGGGAAGGCGATGCACAACAGAATTGAGATTGCTTAATGATCTCATAAAAATAATAACATTCTTGATTATTCTTGAAGGTTCTCGTATATCTATATACCCCGAAAATATTCGCGAAAGTCAACGTGCTTTAATATTGTTTCCAAAATATTAATAATATTTAAGATGATAAACATTTATTATTGAAGCATAGTAAAACGTATATACAACTATTCGGTGTTAATTCAATTCATAATAGAGGTTCTTTTTTATTTGGTTTTTTTTTTATATATAAGAATATAGCGGTTTTTTTTACAAACATAAATGGATTCAAAATTATATAAATATTAGGTTTTTTTTCTGCTTACAGAAAATTATAAAATTATATATACTGTGAAATGCTCGGCACTCTTGTTTACGATACATACTTATTATCAACGAACTAAGGACGATAAACGATAAACAATATAATATATTTAACTAATATCATCTGCGTATGTTTTAGTTCCAACTGATTATTGATTCTCACATTCAAATATTCAATTGTAAAAATAAAATCGAGGTAGTGAGACACCGATACCAATATTTTCTCGGGCTTTTAAATATTCTTTATATTTGCGTTTATCACGGACTAAAAAATAGGTACTTCTTTAAGTCACCGAAATATATTAGGTACATGTTACTATATGCCCACGAAATCGCATTAAACTATTCAAGAATTAGAAATTTCTCAATCGATTGTTGCCGAACAACAGTCGTCGATTAATGTATGTGGGAAAAATTTCCGGAAGTAGGCACCGAAATTTCCAAGTTCGCGAGTTCCAAAAAACGTTTTCGTTGCATTATCAATATATATGAGATAATTAATATTATGTTTAATGTTTATGTTACATATTAATTTTTTATGTCTTTGTATTATCGGGGAAGTTGACATTATTAAACATTTTAGTTATATCTATTTTATTATTGTGAAACAATTGTTGAACATCGTTGTTCTTGTTCGATTTTTTGTTAACGAAAAAAAATGTAGGTCTGGGGCACCTATTACCGATTTATAGACTTTTTCGAGCTAAAATGTCCTTTTTGCTCTTGTACACGCTTACGATACACTGGTTCACTGCACGTATACAAAATGTGTGTGACCAAGGCCGTGCAAGCCATAGCCGAACGGAATATAATAATTTATTATTGCAACGCGGTCGCCGCACCTGTCGAACGGGAGCATAGTGGCAACGCAGCATCAATCTTTGGCTCCCTCATTATTGATCCGACCTCAAAGTTTCCGCCGCCGGCGCCGGAGCCCGGAACGCGTTGCAGGCTGTCTTCGCATCGATGGCGTCGTGACCTTTATTGCACTCCATCGCCTGGACACCATTTCCCGATCACAATTTAGGTTCCCAGTGTGGCACTCTACAGTGGTGGCACACCCGGGAAAAGTCTAATAAACAGAAAAAAAAAAAAAGATCATCAGCAAAAGATACTGTACCTCATACGCTTATGTATAGCTTTTATTATCCGATGGTAAGATATGCTAATAAAATGCGAAAAAATACAGTTTTTGCAATATTATTTGAATGGGTATCAAATAATTCTTATTTTATTTCTTCTCTTGGCGTATGAAAATCATTATTCCTGTTGCTTATTGTCAAACTACGTACAGTATATAATTATATAACTATATAATAATTTAATATAAGCAATAGTTAATGTGAAATAAAAGTAACAATGAATTTACAGTAATTTAGAAGTGTTCTTACACGTTCTTTAAAGTGACTATACCGGCATTTCAATTTTAACGTGCATTTCAACTAGACTCTATTATGTTCCGAAAATACCTCAAGGAAAAAATCGCGATTTTGGATAAATTGAAATCAATTCCTCTAGATAATCGCGGTACAGTTGTCGTAGAGTAGGTTTCACTACGTTTGGAAATTTCTCCCCGATTGCCCCTGGCAGTCCCTTCCACAGTCCCCCCCACATGCCGTAACCGTACCTACGTGTTCGAATTTTCGAAACACCAAATCCGGCTGTCGACCGTAGTTTTACTTCGTGTCACCAGAACGCATACGTCTTGCAAAACGGTCTTGTGCCGGAATATGTCGTGCACTGTCGGAGCTCGTCGGTTTTCGGTTCTGGTCGTGCATACACCCTGATCACCGGAACCGTTTATTCGTGCATAGTTTGCGGTGCTGTAATTTCCGTGTGTGTTCAACTGCAACTGCGTAAGTATAATATTATCATTTATTGTTTTATGTAGGCTATGCTGTATACTGCATTTACTAATTTGTTTTGATAAAACTATTACCGCCAGTTTTTCGGCTTGTAAAAAAAAAAATTCCGATAGAGACTGCATTTACGACGTGATACTAATAAATTCGTATTTTATTTGGCCGTCCGGTGTTCTGTCTTAACTACGATAAGGTACGACCCGGGGTAATCTTATCTTATACTGACATTTACAAAACATAGTAAAGAAACTAAGAAATTTAAACATTTTTTTTTAAATTAAAATAGGACTACTAGAACTAATAGAACTAGGTGAATTTTATTCCACCTTATGGGTCTAAATACGTGAAAAATGTAGACTGATAGGTATACGTTTTGTCAAACATACTAGCGCGATCTAGTTGTAGTTGATAATATCTAGAGCTTTAAATCGTGCATAAATGTACATTTAATATTTATTATTATGGTAGAGTTAGCATAATTATATAAAGGTTGATAAAGGCAATTTATCAGTAAATAAAGCGTCCACTAGTTGTATCAGTGCTTAACACAATATGCGAGCAACATCGAGATTCAAGTCTGTGCTCATGGTTCCTTATTCATTGTTTTATCTTAATTCATAGTTCCTATTTATAATAGAACATAAATATGTAAATTGAATAATTATTACCCAGCTTGAAATATATTTCATTGTTAAATATTTATTATCTCATGCATTTGCTGACTTAAAATAGTTAATGATCAGGTTTGTCAATTTTAATAAATACTAGTTATTATATCCTATTTAAATGTATTGATCTTCAAGAGACACTAAAATAAATTGTAATTTTATTGCTATTGCTTTTTGTAGAAGGAAAAGTCATTCATAATGTCTGACCATACTAAAAAGAAAAATGAGACTTCTAGAAAGAAGAAATCGCAATTACCCAGCTGTGGAGAAAAAGGTAATAAATAATATGATTATAACTATATATAATATTTTAATTTTTATAATTATTCGATCACTTGTTAGATTAATATTAACAAATTGATCAAAGTTTATTAATTACTAAATTATAACTATACACTCTTAACTTTTCTCAACAACTGTTATAACAGTGAAGTATTTATATAGGTATTTATTTAAAAGTATTTATGCTAGGCATTATAATTATAACATTTTGTATGCATTCATCAAGTAAATCGACTATTTTATTTAGGACCACAAGGAATACCCATACTTTATGGTCTTAGACATGGACAACACACGTCTGATCATACCAATTCTGAAAATAAGAAAACGGGTTCAACTTTTGCGTGTCGTCCACAAAATGTTGATGTGCTTCTTACAGGAAATGTACATAACCACTCTATGGTTGATATTGTTGATAAATATTCTGAATTTGACTTGATAGATGGTATATGGTTGGCATCTCTATACGATGGTTTTAATGAAGGTAATAAATAATATGCTTATATATAATAAACTCCTTTAACTATACAGTATAAATATTTATATAGGTATTTATTTAAAAGTATTTGTGCTATTTCAATTATAAAACTGTGTATGTACTCACCAAGTAAATCGACTATTTTATTTAGGACCACAAATAATACCCAAACTTAAGGGTCTTGGAAACGAACGTCTGAATACGTCTGATCATAGTAATAAGAAAAAGCGTTTAACTTTTGGAGATTTACGACAAACTTTTGTAATCGAGAATGACATTGATGATTTAGAAAATGGACCTAAACCGTCTTGGGTTGATAAAATTCCTGTACCTGACTGGGTAGATGATGTATGGTTATCATCTCCAAAGAATAATGTTAAGGAAGGTAATAAATAATATATATATATATATAAAGTATTTAAGTATTTGTACAGGTATAAAATATACATTTTTATCAGAAATTTTATGGTTATTTGAATTAACTTATCTTGCACAATGATAAAGTCTAAAATAAAGTTAACGGTCAGTGTTTTTATTCATTTTAAATTAAACTTAATATCTACAAATAATAAAAAATATTAAAATCTCATTTGTCATTTAAATTGTTTATGTTTCATCAATGTGTAATCAAATGTATACTGATTGAACTGTTTATTGACTTGCTAAAATTGTTTTTGTTTCCATTTTTAGTCTAAATTATTATATTTTATTAATAATAACTCTATAGCAGTTTAAATTAAAAATTTTTCTGCAACTAGAATTATCAATTATGTGAAATGTTAGTAAAATATATTTTATATGTAGACACGTCGGCCTATTTAAAGTTATATTATAAGTGTATTCTATTTGTACTTTACTATAGATTAATCAAATGAATAATGATGTTACCTAACATAATACATATTATAATATAATAATTGTTATTATTCTTTTTTCTGCTGCAAGGTTGGTTAGTAAAAGTCACACTGTTGTATCCTGAGGAATAAATGTTAAGTAAAGACGTGCAATGATATACCTTATGGATACCCATGTATACATTTTTTCAATTTCTTTGTTTATGGCTATTATCTTAAAATTGCAATAGAAAATTAAGATTGGATATTTTTTTCAGAATCAAAATAATTTTCTGTCAAATAATCCATAAAATCATTATATAATAATATATACAATCATATAAAATTATTATCCATGTTCTGGCATTATAGACATAATCCTCAACAAAACATTTCTCAACATCACAGAAAGAAACTGGACGTGTAGATGCACTTGAGCTGTAAAAAAAGTTAAAATTAAAAATAGTACGCAGTCGGGAAACATTCATTTGTCGTACCCGACCAAAAAACTTAAATTATAACAAATTAAAAATCTCTACAGATTATAGCTCTATACAACTGTTAGATGACAACATAAATTACTTGATTACTGTTTTTGAACTTGTATTATTTTAATTGGTATTTGGTATCAGTTTTAACAGATCATATGAGACAACTATATTTAAACTTAATTTGAAAAACACTACCTAAAACTTTTTAACAGAGTTATTTATGTACAATTAAGTAATTTACAAAAATTATTACTGTTACTTCCAAAAATTTGAAAACTGTTTTCTTATATCACAGTGTAAACAAGTCATTAGTGAAGTACCATTCCTTTTAATGTCTTTCCCTATTACAATTTTATTTTTTCGTATGTACTTTAATATTGTATTAAAGTTAAGCTTTTTTTCAGCAATGGAAGGTCTCGCTCTTGGGTCTGGTGTGATTCCTCGCCCTGATGTAATTGCTAGCCCTGATGTGATAACTAGCTCTGATGTATTTGCTAGTCCTGATGTGATTGCTAGCCCTAATGTGATTGCTAGCTCTGATGTATTTGATAGTCCTGATGTGATTGCTAGCCCTGATGTGATTGTTAGCCCTAATGCGATTGCTAACCCTGATATGATTGCTCGTTCTGAAGTGGATCATGTAGATGTCGGATTACCGACTTTAGAGCCCAAACTCATTCCGGCCTCATCTGAACCAACTGCTGTTTCTATGGATAGCGGGACCGGGCCAACAAGGGACAATGAAGCGTCTACTAGAGATGATCATCCTGCAGTCAATAATATTCCGGAGCAAGAGAGAGCTAGAGAAAATGATCCATTAAATGTTGCTGATATCCTTAGAGATGGATATTGTATTATTGCAGATGGACCAAATTATGTCAAGAGGCGTTGTGGATAGATTTTAAAAAATATAATTATAAAAATAAAACAATTTATTTATAATTTGTATTTTAGTTTTTTTTTAAAAAAAAAAAAAAAAGTTGAGCTTGAAGATAAAATTATAATAATAAATATTAATAATTAATAATAATTTTTGCTTTTATGATGATTTATAAACTTTTTTAAGAGAATATTTTCTAATTGTCAAGGGAATAAATACATGTATATATATATATATATATATATTAAGGGTTTTCTTGAAAATAATAACCCTAGAACTAGTTATAACTCTAACAAAGTTATTATTTATAAGTTATAACTTATAAGACATTTCTATTTTTTTTTTTTATTTGACAATGGAAAACAAATATATTGTTAATGATTGGACACCAAATAAAGATTTTTAATTTATTTAGCTTTCAACAATATTTTTAAAATTATTCATACTTATTAAGTGAATAATAAAATCGTGAATAAACTGCTCTGTGTACAAATTATTATAATATATTATTGAATAATCGCATTGTTCTTAGTCTTAGAATTATACTTAATCTATACAAAGATCATTTTGGGCGTGTATGGTGATTTGGTAGCTTACTATAATATATTGATATCTTATAAATATATGTCTTAAAAAATTGGATGATTAATGTTCATATCATATAATATACATATTATGTATTCTGATTTTGCACCATACGAGAGGAAAATCTCCTTTGCATAAAGGAATGCAATTCCTTATTCTGTTTTTTTTTCTTATTATACCTAAAATATGTTTTTAAATATTGTTACATAGATTTGGGTATATTTACAGGGCATAAGTATTATTTATTTATTTATTGTAAACGGGTAGTACCTTTTGATAAGTAGTAGCACAAAAATATCTGAAGTTAACTAAAGCTAAAGAAATTAAAATCAATATTGAGAAAGAAAACAAAATTATAGAAGATGATGACATTGACAATAATAATAAAATAATAATTAATGAAAATGTTACAATTATAATTAAATAAAAGTGTACAATTCAAATAATAATCAGACTCAATTCTATATATCATGCAATTCAAACATATTTTGTAACATGAAAAAAAAGTCTATTATATGACCAGCATGAAGCTAATGATCAAACTAGGAAAATGTGTCATGAGGGGAATAATAGTGTTGTTTTATAAAATGGAACAAAAAATAATTTAGATTTTTTTGGTGTCAGTAAAACAATTAATTATGGTATTGTATAGAAACATAATATTGTCGCCAAGATTCCAAACAAGTTGTTTTTACTGTCATTTCAAAATTAGTCAAATCCATAGGTATATTTTTTTTATAAGCGTTTGATGTGCAAACATTGACTTAACATTTAAATTTAATTGTAACATAACATATTATATAATATACCTATTCTAGACCAACATATCATCTCCGTTCAAAATCGTTATTTGTATACAATAATAACTATCATTGCATTCAAATTTAATAAATCCATTACAATGACCTATCCTATGAACGAGGTGCACTCCACCACCAATTGTACAGTAGCGCAAGGCCCATCCGGTTCTTTTGTTTTTTATCTGATGTTTGCTTGTGTGAAGACCCAATTCAATACAATAGAAGACTTCATCTTTTTTATAAATACTATTTTATTAATAATTAACACAGAATAAAAATAAAACAAATATCTTACTATAAAAAAAAGTTGATTATATAATTTGCCAAAAATGTAGTACAAAGAAGACAAAATTATTATATGAGTTTATATCGGCAAAACAAAATTAATAACTAATAGTTCCTTGAATTTTGTTACAGTAAATTGAATCCTGTAGGAATTTTTCCTATTCGAATTACCTACTGAAAATACCCAATAATTTTGTTGAGATTCTTACTTTAATCCCTGACGAATATTTTATCGGTAATGGGTTGATTAAATTGAAATTATTATTATTGGTTTATCATAATGCTAAATAAAATGATAACAATTTATCAGCCTCCATGCGTCAGTGCATAATAAACGGTTCAACGCGAGTCATAACAAATTATTTTCTAATGGCATTTAAACTTTTTATTAAATAGTACACAGCAAACAACGTTGTCATTCATGGCGAAAATAGTGATTAATATTTAATGTTTTTAATTTATTCAGCATTAATAGATTCAGTGTAATGAAAAGACAGGCCCGCGTCACTTTGTCACTAGGTCACTTGGTTCAATTTAAACAAACGCGTTGTCGTTAGTAATTCGCCAGAACAGACACGAAGAAAACTTGGAAAATCGAAGTGTTTAAAATGTTTAACTATAGAATTTTAAGTACGATGCGTAATCTTCAAATTTATAAACATAGGTACGATATCCTACCGTAAGTGTTGAAGCAGCTGCAGCAACGGGTAAGCAACGTTCGATCGAACGTTGATTACTCATACAGTCATACTTTGGGTTAGGCTCTGCCCAGCTGATGCGCAGTGATGCTAGATGCCGCTCATGGTAGACAAAGAACAACGTAGAAATATTTTTTATTAGCAATAGGGCAGACAGTTTCAGTATTCAACGGTGGTTGCACTGCGTGCACTGATTTTAAAGATACACTGGATCAATAATCATCACGCTGGCGCACTACGTCATAACGAGTTACGGTTTTAAGTTTTAATGCTGTGTATAATTTATTAATTACAATCATATAGTTTGTTACCACGAGTCGCGAGCGTTTTTATTATACTTACGACAAGAATGTAGGTACATCTTGTCATACACCGCAGTAACGTTTGTTCAAGAATTATTAACAGTCGTTTTTGTATATCAAGAGATTTCCGTGTGCCACTCAACAACTACTATTCAGTCTTGCTTACATATCTTGTATCACATTCAAAGATATCCTTATCATATATTTTAAAGGCTCAAAATTGTATTGAAAATGGTGTTCTTTAAGGTAATTCGTTCACTCAAAATATCTATTTCAACCATTTTAACTAGCAAATACTTTCAATTGACTTGGGAAAAATGCGTTGTACAAGTATTTGCAGTAAATATCTGAATACTTATAAAAATAGTATTCCGATTATTTATTCAAATATTTTATAAAAATATAACTAAATTATGTAAGAGGTTCAGAGTGCTGAATATTTAATGCCTTTTTTCTTTATACCAATAATACCTGATCTAATATTTAGATCATGGAGTTCTTTCTTATATGATTTAATAATAAATAATTATTTAAATAGTAAATCATAAAAAATATTTATAACATTGGTCCTAGAAGTTCAAAATATTAAAAGAAACTATAAAGGTATTAGCCATTAGAAACACATCAGTATTATTTTAATGCAATAGAAGGCCTTATCATTTGTCAGAATCTTATGATGAACCAAAAACCAAAAACCAATTTTTTAATATTATATATGAAATTGATATTCTACAGTTGTTTTTAAATACTTTATTACAGTTCTGTTAAATTTCTTATACGTAAAGAGTTTATAATTTGGAATAGTTCAATTTTTAATTTAATTTTATTAATTCATTTTTGAATAGTCATAAATATTAAACTAGGTATAGATTAATTTGCATAGAAAGACATGATATCGATGATAATTATAGAAATACTATTTTCCTCTATTATATACATAAGTAATTAAGTAAAAAATAAAAACAAATTTCCGTTTTAATTATGTATGGAATATTTAAAAAAAAACAATATAATAGGATTATTTTTTTCATAATTATCAAATTCCAACACTCAAGTGATCTATATAACAAGACCCAAATAATTAATTTAGTATAGAATCAATAATTTTACTGTCAGCTATGAAATTTAATACAAGAGATGTACTCACTTATTCAACCTTTTTCACATATTATTAATTTATATTTATTTTTATTATTTACTATTTTTTCTTTTAGCCGGTGCCTGTTTGTGTAAATACTCAATTGTCTTAAAGTCGGAGGCTTCATCATTAGATCAGAATTTTTTGAAGAACACAAACTAGAAACTTATTTTCTATTTCCTGTAATGGATGTTCTACAATTGATTTTTAGGTATGTGTTAGGAAAGTGTATAATTTGTTAATAGATATAGATGTTATTAAAAGTTAAAATTCTATTTTATTATCAAGACAACGATCTGTTGGTTCCGATATCTGTCATTGCAAGAATCATCAACCCATGATGGCTGTTGTTCATGGCCTCGAATGGGCGAAGCGAAAACAAGGACAAGTTACCCAATCAGAATGCGTATTACCAAGAGTTGATTTTCAAAGCCAATTCAAATCAATGATTTGTTAATATTTGATGCAGAAACAAGAGTAAATAGAAATGTCAACATAAATAAAAATTCAAAAGTGATTCAATGGACGGATGTCAGTATCAAAAGTTAATTTGATATTAACGATTAGAAGCATTCAAGAGTTGAATAAGTTGATTTGAAAAAGATTATAATATGAATACTTAGGTGAAAATAATTTATTCTATATCACATAGGTACTTATCATATAAAAAAAATTGCCATATTACTAAGGGGTTTTAATTTCTACATAACCTATTCTCTTTATCTAAGTGTAAGTTATGTTAATAAATAACAAATATAAAAATAATAAGTACATATAATAATACATAAATAATAAATTAATTAAAGCATTTAATTTTTTTACATAACCAATTCTCTTTACCTGAGTGTAAGTTATGTTAATAAATAACAAATATAAAAATAATAAGTACATATAATAATACATAAATAATAAATTAATTATAGCGTTTAATTTTTCCAAAGTTTTTATGTACTAAGAATTGGAATGTTCACCAAAATTCAAATTATTAATTCAATACACTACCATTAATCTTAAGAATAAAATATAATTATAATAATAATCTTATGTATAAAATATAATTTCAGTTTTAATATCTTAAAATCAATTTTCAACTTAATTATATTAATGCTATTTTTCATGATAGGAATGTTTTTAAACGTTACAATAAGTTGTAGAGAAACACTTTATACTTTATGTTAATTCAAAAATAAATTCCAATTTAGCTTAAAATTCATTTTTTTTTTTTTTAGCTAAGTCCTTTTGTGTAAAGCTTCAACATCATTGTAATTCAAAGCTTCAACTAACCAGAGTCTAATGATGAAATAAAAATAGAAAAACATTTTATTGTTAACGTAGTAGTATTATAATTCATTATAAGGTATGTGTTTGGTAGCCCAATAATTAGTTTGTGAATAGTGTTAATAATAAGTTGGCAGTCAATTGTAGAAATAATATGTTTAAACAATTTTTATTATCAAAATCTTATTAATAATTGAATAAGTTTTTTAAATAATGTTCATAATCGTATTAATTTAATGGATATATTATATATAAGTAGGGTTGTAAAATTTCATTAAATTTATTTTCTTGAAATATTTCATGAAAAATTCATGAAATATTTCATTTTCATGAAAAATATTTTTTTTTATTTCGAAGTGAACCTTTTTAAAATTTGGTTTATTGTAAGAAATAAAGAAAATATGTAACATAGTTACATACTACACACATTATAATACACAAACATAGACATATAAAAAAACCTAGATAACCGGCTATAAGACAATATTGAAGTCAGCCATATGCCAACAGGGAAAAATTTCATGATTGATTGTATCAAAAAATATGTATATTTTATATATTTGTAATATATATTATATTATTATGTCATATACATATGTATAGGTATTCTTATAACCTTATCAATTGAGTTATTTTTTAAACATTTCCCTGTTGGCAAATGACCACTAGACTTCAATATTCCTATGGGAATGTATTATACAAATCCGCTTTCTAGTTGTTTTACATGTCTATGAACACAACATATATAATTTAAAAGTTGTTTAATAAATATTTAATTTAATTAATTTAAACTATACACTTTAAAATATAACTGAAAATACACTACTTTTTCATTCACTGTTGAAATTGATCATTAACAGTATCTAGATAGGATATATATATTTTTTTTTTGTTTACAGCCCAAAAAAGCATGAAAGCCTCTTGCAGATTTTAGCTCATTTTCCTACAACTTCCGATAATCCTTATTCTGAATCCCAGTCATTCCCGAGCTTTTCAGGTCATTGATTACTCTATCAAACCATTGCTGACGGAGAATTCCTCTTGAACTCTTTAAGAGGTTTATTGACATTTCTTTATGAATTAGTTGACACTTTGCCTTCTATACATGGCAAGCCCATGACTTATATAAATTAATTAAATAAAAGATTAAAGAAATAAATATTATATAATAATTTTTATATTCAATAAAATTTTAATTAATAATTTCAATCATTACTATTAGTTTAACTGTCATTTATGACATATGAATTGGATGTTTTTGTGTAAAAATTAAATTTACAACATAATTTTATGTATGCTATTTCAATGGTATGAATCTTCTTAAACATTGGTATAAGTTGTACCCATATATTATAATTTTATCAATATTTTTTTTAACAATTTATTTTAAGACTTTTAAATTCAACAATATTTAAATCAATATTTCATTCTGTACTAAATATTTAACTGTTAGTGATGATATATGAATTATAGGTAATTCTGTAAAAATTAAATTTACAACTTCATTTTTTATACTGTGGGGATCTTATTAAACATTGGTATAAGTTCTATAAATTTAAATTGTTAATAGTTTTTAAACATTTTATTCTAATAAATTTTATATTCAACAAAACATGGATAAATAATTTTAGTCACTAGTAAATATTTAACCGTTATTTATGATTTATTAATTGGAGATTTATTATGTTAAAAAAGAATTAACCACTAAATTTTTATATATTGTTGGAATCATGTTGTACAAAAGTTAAAGTAGTATACAAATTAATATATAAATTTTCAATGCATTTTTATTAATATATTTCATTTTAAGTTTATATAAAAATTGAGAAAATAAATACCAAGATCACGAAGTTTTATTTGCAATTTTAAGGTTGATAATTAACAATTTCTAATTATTACTATTTATCTCAATATCAATTATATAATTTTTTAATCATGTGTAAATTTTAAAGTTTATAAATTAATGCATATAGCAATGACTTACAATTTATTTTTATTTTTAGCCACATCTGCTTGTGTAAAGATTCAACATCATTGAAATTGAAGGCTTCATCAATTAACCAGAATCTATTGGTGAAACCAGACCAGAAATACATATTATTTTTAATATAGTATTTGTACTATACTCAATTATAAGGTATTTGTTTTGAAGCACAATAATTAGTTTATACATTTACTCATTATAAACACCTAGCCAATTTTATAAATATTATGTTAAACAATTGTTCATAATTAGTTTCTAATTGATAATCGAATAAGTTGTACAAATAATGTTCATAATAATATTATTTAAGGGTTATATTATAATCAAGAAATATAATAATAGCATGATATTTATACATAAAAATGGATTATATATTATTCAATGTAATTAATATCAAATTTTACAATTCTAAAATCAATATTTCATTCATTACTAAGTATTTAATTGTCAATTCTGACATATAAATTAATTAAAGGTATTTGTTTTTGCATTTTCTCATAATAAACAATGAATTAATTTTTTAATTAATAGGTTAAAACAATTGTTCATATTCAGTTTCTTATTGATTATCCAGTAACTTCTATAAATAATATTTAAAATAATAATATATAAGGGTTATATTATAATTAGGAAATATAATTATAACATTTTATATACACATTAAAAATTGGATTTATATAAATAAATAAATAAATATATATATATATATAT
>JAIPRK010001470.1:0-63044 GCA_025469195.1 Chaitophorus viminalis
TAGGTTTTCGAATTTAGTAAGTACTTAGGTATACAATATGTATTGTATGTTGTATGTTGTATGTTATGTATATATGATTATTGTCATTATATTAATCTAACCCAGTGGTGGCCAAACTACGGGCCGTGGGCCAATTTCCGGCCCGCCATCATTTAATATCTGGCCCACGAAAGTAATCTACATTACAACACTTATTTGTGTATCTATAATATTTTACATTTACATTAAAAAAAAAAAAAATTGAAAAATTAAAATATACCGTATATAATATATTCTTTAACCTATATTCTCTTATTAACCTCTTCTAACCTATATTTAAAATTTCAATTTTTAGGTAACACATAATCATCCAAGTATTTGGACTCTAATAAAAAAAATGCGCATGGTGATAGCCGCCGACGAAACGAAAATTGCACAAAGAGAGTTGGGGACATTGAATCCACCTCGAAAAAAAACCAAAATATGTAAGGATGCAAGAAAAACTTAAGCTCCTTTGTCTTGAATATATTAATGGTGAAAAAGAATTAGATATTTTTTTAATTGCAATAGCAAATATAATACGATAATTTATTACCTCTTTTTAAACAATTTTTTTATAAACACATTTTATCTGAACTGACTATTTTTATTTAAATATAACGTATTATTGATATTAAATGATATTAAAACATGATGTAACGAATTTAAATTAAAAAAATTATATGAGTAATAATAATACATTTTTATGATTTTTTTTTATTTGGATATTTTGTCCCATATATTGATTATTTTATCCCTGGATATTTTATTCGTTGGATATTTTAACCTTAGATATTTTGACTTGGATATTTTAGTACAGGATATTTCTTCCTTGGATATTTTGTCCTAGATTCGTTAAGATGAGCTTTGGACCGTTGATGTTTTTTGAACCTATCCATAATACCTCTATACCAATTATTGAACCCAGTTTTGGAAAAAGCATTTTCTAATTGGCTGGAGCTTATCTCATTTCCAGAGAAGCAATGGCACAGAAAACAAAAAGCTGAATCAAGTTCAATGCTATATTCCAACCATTCAAAATCACTATACCATTGTTGTTGAAATGATCGATTGTAATTCCCTTGTTTTGTTCTTGGAAATGATGACAAAAATGGACGAAAAAGATCTTCAAAAATCCGTTGTCTAAACTCAAGTCTGTTGGTTGGTAGGCTATGAATCGGATCATTTATGTTAACAGCTTTTTCTGGAAAATAGTCTATAGGTAGTTACGCCACATACACTATACTGGGTACAATATAGTCAAGGAGGGTTAAATTATTTGAAAAAATTACCTAATTAATTAAAACTTACATTTAATAATAAAAAATAACTAATTACAAGATAGTAGGAATGTATGATATTTATAAAGAATTATAGTATTACCTTATACATATTATATTATTTACACTTTAAAACATACATTTTGCATATTTGACCATTTTTTATATATAGGGGCAAATTTGAACATTTTTTACAAAAGGAAATTTTATAATTATTTTTCTTTTTAGTTAAACAATTTTGAATAAATTTTCTGTGATTGATATACTCGTATTATAACTATTGAATTGTTTTGTTGGTGTCATATAATTTATCTTTACAATTTGTGATTTGTTTTCCTCGCTGAACATTTGCATGTCCCTTTTCAAAATTTAAAAATATAACCTAACCCCCAACTGTACGGTGGCATGTCATATGTTCGAATACCATATATTCGAACGTTTAATGTACGAAAGATTGTCTGTACGAAAGATTATCTGTTCGAAAAATTATATGTTCGAAATGTAGTATGTGCGAAATTGTCGATAAATAAAACTAAATTAAGCTTCAAGAATTGATACAAATTTGCCAAGAACAACAAATATTGCTGAATCATGGCACGGTCGACTTAATAGGTAGGAACAATATACCAATAATTATAATATAATTGTTACAATTAAACTATTAAAAAATGTTTATAGATTAGTATCAAAACCACCAGGAGTATACAAATTAATGAGACAGTACCAAAAAATTCAGAATGAAACTGAAAAATCTATAGAGCAAATCATTCAAGGCCGAACAAGTAAAAAAAGAAAAACATGCAACGAAGAACGGGAACAAAGAATTAAAAATTTAGTTCTAAGACTAAAAAATTTAGACATAAGTATTATTGAGTTTCTAAGAGGAATATCGTATAATTTAAGTTTTTAGTTTTTTTTTTTTATTTAGCATTTACATTTATTAACGACCAATTTATTTTACAACTTTTTGATATTTTTAAATTTAATTTTTTACGCAGAAAATCGAATCAATGAATAATAAATATTTTGGTAAAATTCGTGTTTCATTTATCGATAATTTTGAATATACGACTTTTCGAACAGATAATTTTTCTTACACTTAACATTCGAACATACAGCATTCGTACACATGACCCCTTACCCAACTGTTCAGCAAAGCGAGGCCAATACGTATTTTGTATTGTTTTATTTAAAATTTAGGCTCATACAGGTAATTGCCACTGGCCAGTAAGTTGCATGCTCCACTAATTGTGAGTTGTTTTTTGTTTTATTATTTATTTGTTATTTGAATTATTTTTGAACCAGAAAGGCTTATATTTATTATTTAATAATGCATCACCATTTTATTTACCGTTAATTTTAGTTCCCAATTTTTCTTGTAATTTTAAATGCACAAATATTATTATATACATATTATGGGTATACAAACTCCACTACACTGCATAGCGCATCAGATTTTCGAGACGACTCCGTACACTCTCATTGAGCTACTCACAACTATACACAGATACATACACACACACACACACACACACACACACACATATATATACGTACATACATATAGTGTGCCAACTGGGTCGGTGTTCAGTGACAAAAGGGCAGTGTGCCGCATGAGATATCCACCAGTCGATACAGAATGTCATATTATTCGAAGCGCCCTAGCACACGTAACTCTTAATCAACTTGAATCACATTGGCGTGCGTAAGAATTTATGAAACGGTTTTATGTGCCATGTACTGTCGACACCGCTTTTTCGGGGGTAACGCTCTACAAAACGAATACACAAACAAATAGCTTAAAATAAAATATACAATATAATAATACATAAAATATAATACAAAATCACAATATCACAATAGAGACAGTAAAAAACAAACATGAAATTATTGCGTCTCTCGGGTCGCAGACACATATCGTACGTACCTCGACCCAACACACCAACCGCATTCTCACTAGTCGCGACGTTGGCCGTCTTATATAAATTTACATAACACTTTATTGGCTATTATATATCATATTATTAACGATAAAAACATTTTTAGTGCTGCGGCATATACAACAATACGTAAAATATAAACTTTGACAAATATAGTGCTCTCTTATGATGACGCGATTCACGGAGTCGGGGGGTATCTACGTCACACGCGGGTTTATAATCACGGTCGGTATTAATTAATATTAAATAAAAATAAAACATTTTTGTGATGTATAACTTGAAATTTAAAATTTGGAGTTATGTTATAGCTTTAGGCACTTATAAAAATTTGTGACTTACGATTTTTGATTCTTTTAATAACAATAATAAAAATTTTAATATAAACATATGAAATTAAATTTTCATGATTTTTTAGACAGCAAATTATTTTAATCCATATTTCAGAAAAAAAATAACAACTCTCTATAAATATGTCAAAAAAGTCATGATAGTTTAAAAACTTAACCGTGTACACAGAACGAAAAAATAACAGTAAAATCGACAAAGTATTATGATTATTTTTTGATGAAGATGTATGTATTGGTATAACAATAATTGCATTGATTTGAACAAATAATATTGATTGTACGCAAAACCCGTTTGTTAAATTCATAATTTTTCATTAAATTAATGAAGAATATATTATCAATTATTCTAGGTAAAGCATATAAAAATTTAACGATAGTTTTGTTAATTTGACAAATATTGTATTAAAATGACGGTTCATACACCGATTATAATTTATTTTGATCTATTTTTAGCCTGAACATATTGGTTTTTCCGTCGGGTATAGCAGTAATCGAATTATGTTATCATCGTAGTTCAGTATTCTATCATTTGAACAAAATGTGTGTTTAAATTAATGAAAGTGTTTTATCAATAACGATATTAAAAAAGATTTTACTGATTATTACCTAAATATAGTAAATACTAATTATTATTTTCATAATTTCATCGTTACGACTTTATAAGTCGTTTTATTTAGTTGTCCCAATGTTCAGTGTTGCGTCGCGCGCCGGCTAACTAGTAAGTAGAAATTACCTATAATCATTTAGTTTTTAGTCCGAAGACGATAAACCTATTTACTCTAGGAGCTTGGACAAAACTCATACAAGTAAGTCATTCAAAATTACAATATTTTATTTTAAATAAATATTCCGGTAGATTGTAAATATATATAACTAGTTCTTTCGTTCTTAACAATTTAAATTACATTTTTTTTTATAATACCTACCTAGGTCCACTATACGTCTATACTTGCTATACCACTAAACCGTTACTTACATTATTAAGTTAAATAATTAAGTTAATTATCAAACAAATTACTTAATTACCTACCCAATAATAAATCACAATTAAAACTTTACACAACATAAAATGATTTGCTTTATTTGTAAAATAATCGCTCCCATTTTGGCTTCTTTGATAACACATTACAAAACTATACATTTACTTGGACCTCATAGCTCCTACATATGTTAAGAAAATGATTGTTCACAATATTTTCAAACCTTGAGTAGCTTTAAAAAACATTTTATAAAAAAACATATTGAAAATTGTTTAAATGAAACTGTAGTATCTCATAATAATGATATAATCGAGGATATAATTAATACTAATGATCAAGTAGATGGAACTGTAGTGTCTGATAATATTAATATTAACGATCAAGATATCTTGAGAGAATTAGAAACTCCTAAGGCTGCCAATAAGACATGTGACATTAATAACAGCATCGAAATGTTTCATACATCTGTGGTTCAATTTTCCCTATCTCTTCATAACAATAATAATTTTTGTAGAAGTGATGTCTTAAACATAATTGATGATGTTGAAACAAAAATTGTAAAACCTATTACTTCATTACTGGAAGGTGTAATTCAAAAAGAAATTATAGACCCTTTGATTTTTTCTAAATTTTTAAAAATTACTTCAGCAATTTTAGATCTATTCAAATTATGGAAATTAGAATATTTATTAACAAAATACTTAACCAAAAATATAGTTTTATGTGATTCATTACAACAATTTACTATAAACAATGAAATAAATTTAGTAATGCATAATGGTCAAGTAGAATATGATGAAACAAAAACTAAAGGAATCTTAATGCCTCTTAAATTTCAATTTAAAAGTAATTTTGAACAGAAGAATAATCTTGATATAGCATTAACACGGTATAACAATTTAATTAGCCATCCAGTTACTGATGAAAATTTTTTATTGTCACATTTTATACAAGGGTCATTATGGAAGGAAAAAATTGTTCCCTACCAAAATAAAATAGTAATCCCTTTTTTTTATGTATATCGACGATTTTGAAATTAATAACCCATTAGGATCAAAATCTATGCGCCATGCAATTTCTGCCATATATTATAGTTTACCGTTAAGTGATCAATCAAAACTTAATATAATTTTTTTAGCAGCTCTAATAAAATTTCAAGATATGAAATTATATGGAAACGATGTGTTTAAAACAATTAGTCGAAGAGTTAAATTTATTAGAACAATTTGGGATTTTAATTCATACACCAAATGGCCCTATACAAGTTCATTTCATTCTCGGTTTAATTATTGGGGATAATCTAGGTTTTAACTGTATATGCGATTTTGGAAAATCATTTTTTTCAAACTATTTTTGTCGATTTTATAAAGCCCATAAGACATTGACACATACACTAGGACAAGAAGATCAAACATTAATGCGTAATATTGAAAATTATAATCGTGATTTAGAAACAAATGATTTTTCTCAAACCGGAATCAGTCAAAAAACTATTTTAAACAATTTAAATTCTTTTCATGTTACTTCAAACTATTGTGTCGATGTAATGCATGACAAATTTGAAGGGATATGTCACTATAATATGTGCCACATAATAACTTATTATACAGAAAAATTAAAAATATTATCCTTAGAAACATTAAATTTGAGAAAACATTATTTTAACTATGGAGATTTAGAAAAAAAAATATCTCACCTCCAATATAAAAACATCATTTAACTAAATTCCATTTAAAAATGTCTGCAAGGTAAATGATGTGTTTTGTCTACTTTTTTACATTAATGATAGGTGACTTAATACCAAAAGATGACAAAATTTGGATTTTTTTTTTTAATTTTCTAGAAATTATTAAAATTTTGTTGAGTCATGAATTAACACAAACTAGTTATTCCTCGTTTAAAATACATAATAAATAAACACAATTCAAACTATATACTATATTTTCAAGATAATTTAAAACCAAAACATCATATCTTTACCCACTATCCAACAATTATGGTGTACCGTCAATTTATTGTAAACAATTTACCGCGCGACAATTGACCGTAAACAATTGATCGCAATTGCAATTTACCGCACGATAATTGATCGCAAAATATATAGGTTATTTTAGGGTTATTTTAACATTATCTTATCTAACATTATATTATACTACATAATTATAATACACATTATACTATTTCATCAGTCTTATATTTTCCCTAAATTGTATAGAATATAGATCACCATCGTCACAATCGTCAATCGGTATATACTAATAACTTACATTCTTACCTTTAGTACATAGAATATGGCTGTAGAGTACGTATTAAGCGAAAAAAATAAGTATGTGCTTATTTATCACGGTTTTTTACACGTAAAAGAACGAGAACATGACAATAAAACATACTGGAAATGTTCTGAATACAAAAAAATTCACTGTAAAGGTCGTTTACACGTACTAGACGACAAAATTACTAAATGTATTGAACGTAACAATCACGTACCAAATGCAGCAAAACTCGAAACGAAAAAAGTTATTTCAACTTTAAAGAAAAATGCATCACAAACAATTTTCAGCACACATTCAGTTTTAGGAAAAGCAGTTATGCAGATAATTCATATTTTAGTTACATATAGAAATGGAAAAAATTATTAATTATTCAAATTAAACTAAATTATGTAATTAGTGCAGTTTCCGTAGAAATGTCGAGTGTTAATACATTGAAAAGGACAATTCAACGTGTTCGCCAAAAGGAGGAAGCTGCACCAGCTAATCCAAGTAATTTTGAATTCATTATACCAGATCAATATAGATATAACTCCAATGGCGAATTATTTTTAAAATTCGATAGCGGTCCTTCTGAATCACATATTTTAATATTTACAACTCAACAAAATTTAGATTTTATGAGTGAATGTAATAATTGGTTTTGTGACGGAATATTTTCAGTGGCACCCTCCATTTTTACTCAGTTATATACTATATACGGAGTATGTTATTCCAACGTTATTCCTAGTGCTTACGTATTACTGCCAGATAAAAAAGAAAAAACTTACCGTCATATGTTTGAAATTTTAAAATCACTGAAGTCAAATTTAAATCCAAAAAGTATTATGATAGATTATGAAAGAGCAGCTTTAAATGCAATCGAAACGAAGTTTTGTGATACCGAGGTAAAAGGTTGTTTCTTTCATATGTCGCAATGCATTTGGCGTACATGTCCAAGAGTTGGGCCTACAGACAACTTATCGAAATGATCCAGAATTTTCATTACAAATTCGAATGCTACCAGCATTAACTTTTATTCCAGAAGCAGATGTAATAAAATGTTATAATGCATTACTAGTTACAAATTATTACACAGATAATGAAGATCTACTGGCGCCGCTGTTGGATTATTTCGAAAATACATGGGTAGGAAAATTAGATAAGAGAGGGAAAAGAAAGTCGCCAAAGTATGCAATCACATTATGGAACTGTTTTTCGAGAGTAATCCAAGATTTGGCTACCACAAATAATGCTATAGAAGGGTGGCACAATTGTTTCACAGTACTTAAAAACAGTATGCATCCTTCAATTTGGTGATTTATAGATGCATTAAAAAAAGAAGAGAACATTAATAGATTCAAAATCGAACAATATGTTGAGGGCAACGAGACACCCAAAAAAACCGAGATAGAGCAGCTAAAATAAAAAAAGTTTATACCAATTATAACAATAATACAAATATTGAAGACTATCTTCGTAGCATTGCATACAATTTTCAATTGTAAATTTAATATTTAGTGTCTTAATAATTTAATTCAATTTTATATTCATATACAAAATATTTTATTGGGTATTTCGATATATTAAAATTGAATTTCGGACAAGTAGTTTATTAATTATAACTTAAAAGTTAATTATAAATATTTAGAACTTATAAAAATTTAAAGTTTAAATAAGTGGACCAACATTTTGAGGAGTAGCTGATAGTGGCACAGATATAGCTATATCTGCGCCATTCCACTCCACTGATCTAAACTTGTATGTATGTAATTTTTTGATTAAAAATGTTATAATTTGTGTAAATTATTTATGTATACTAATTACATGATGATAATTATCATTTCAGATTCAAAGAATTCTATTGTGTTATATCTTCTTCGTGCTGTTTTTTCTCAAACTACAAAAAAGAATTATATCAACTCAGATGGAAATAAATGTATCGTAAAGTTTTCTATTAAAGATTCCCAAAATAGCTATGTAATAGTTGCAAGTACAAATATAGTTACAATGGAACGAGAAGAAATATTGAAAGATCGAAAAAACTCTAATAATCCCATTCAACCCTGCTTATTAATAGTTGGAACAATAATGAACCCTTGTGAAATAATGGTGTATTTTGATGAATTAAAATATAAATTTTTTTCCATTGTTAAAGCTTTAGACTTGTGTTTTAAAATTTATCACGTATTTAATTTGGATTATCAATTAGAATCCATAAATGTATGGTTATTTATTCAACGTTATTTTCATAACATTTAGTTACCATGTGACAAACCATATCCTATTATAAGTCAAATTATCTCTGAACTAAAATAACAGTTATCACTTCTTATCTCTTTTAAACACAAGTCAAAATAATATATGCATATTTGTAAGATTAAATAATATTATTTTATTTTTATTTTTTACAATAATATTTACTTTTATTTTATCAAATTAATACATTACTATGTATGTCATATATTAATATGTAATTATGTTTATTATATGTTTAAAATAAAATTAATTTAAATGATTTATATGAACTTTTATTTAATATTGATATTATAAAATGTGAGTACTTTTAACACTTTGTGAGTGTGTTGGTGCTTATAAAACCCAAGTAATAAGAATTTGTTTGATACTACTAAGGAGTTCAAACTTGTGGTACATTATTAATTAATAACTTATAAGTTATATTCTTTTAGTATCTAAAATAAAAAATAATGCTTTAAGATTAACTTCCTATTGGTTCAAAAATAAAATTAGTTCATCCAATAGCTTCACTTTATGAATCAACAATTCATGAGTTATAAAATTAAACAATTTTTTTGTTGAATTAATTGGGAATCACTTATATTAATTAACAAATATTATTGTTAATAGAACCAATTTGACAGGCTGGAAGTTATAAACATTAATAAACAAGTTTGTTGAATTAAAGGGAAATCATTCATACTCAATAAAAACAAATTGTTAAAAGAACAAAATTAACTTTGAAATTAACAAACTGGAAGTTCTAAAAATTAATCAACGAGCTAGTTGATTTTTTTTTTTTTTTTTTTTATTGAGTAAAAAGAAAATCTACAATCTATACAACAAATATGTACAATAATTAGATTAGATAAAAGAATACAAAACAAATAACATGAATAATATGATTTTGGGAGTTACCCAGTGGTAACACCCAGCACATGATGTTTTATTTACTGACGGTTATGAGATTTTTTTTTATTTTTTTATTTTTTTCAGGACAAAAAGTCCCTGCACAATTTTCTTTTTAACTTTCGTTGGGGGTTATCGGGTACAGTTTTTGTTGGTAGTTTAATAATCAAGGGGTTTGTATGTGACTGAAGTTTATTGTAGAATTTAGCATAGTACATTTTGGCAATTTGATTTAAAGTTTGTATTTTAAGATCTTTGTGAAGATTATTGTTCGTTATATACCAGGGTGCAGAGGCAATTAGGCGGAGGCAGATGGATTGAAAGGCTTGAATTTTTTTGGTGTTGGAGGGTTTTGCGGTTCTCCACAACTGAATACCGTATGTCCAAAGTGGTTTAAGTAAAGACTTATAAATTAATAATTTGTTATTTATGTTCATTTTAGATCGCAGGAGAGGCCTTAACAAATGAAGACGGGCGTTTAGGGCTTTACGTTTATTTTTAATATGGGAATTCCAAGTTAGTTTACTATCTAATGTAATGCCTAAGTATTTTATCTCGGAGCAAACAGGGATTGAAATATTGTTCATTGTAACTTGTGGGCATGTTTCTCTTTTTAGCGTAAATATAATGAATGAGGACTTAGATTCGTTAATTTTGATTTTCCATCGCTTTGACCATAGTTGGATTATATTAAGGTGTCTTTGAATCATTTTGGAAGCTGTAGCAGGATTTTCATGAGAAGCCACGATTGCAGTATCATCAGCGTAGATACAGAGTTCGGTAAATGATGTTTTAGGTATGTCATGAGTAAATACGTTGTATAGGAAGGGAGCGATGTCGCTGCCTTTGGGAACTCCGGCTAAAATATTAAAATAGTTAGAGTAGCTCGAATTTTGGCGTACAACGAAGGTTCGGTCGCTCAGGTAGGACTTGATTAGTAGAAAGTAAGGTGCCGGAAGAAATTTTTTTAGTTTAAACAGGAGACCATCGTGTTAGACCCTGTCAAACGCTTGAGATACGTCCATAAAGGTGGCTGCACAAAATTGTTTTTTTTCTAAAGACGAGGAAATGGTATCAACTACGCGATGCAATTGGTGAATGGTGGAATGGTTTGGCTTGAAGCCAAATTGTGTATCTGGAATAATTTTTGCTTCGGCAGCCAAAGGGAGAAGCCTTTTTAGTAGGATTTTTTCGAACACTTTGGATAAAGTTGGAAGAAGGCTGATAGGGCGGTAGGAGGTTGCTAATTCGGGAGGTTTATTTGGTTTAGGGATAAGTATTATTTCAGAGAATTTCCAGGTTAGTGGGTAGTATGATAGGCGAAACATTGCATTATAAATGTAAGATAACAAGATAATTACTTTTTTTGGTAAGTTTTTGGCGGTTAGATTTGAAATCTGATCATAACCCGGAGCTTTTTTTTTATGGAGTTTTTTTATTATATAGTCGATTTCACCGGGACTAGTAGGTTTGGCTGGAAGAGAAACGGGTAAAGCAGCGTTCAATGATTGATTGATTATTAGTTTTTGGTTGTTATTTAAAATTATATCATGGGGTGTAAAGATTTTTGATAAGTATTCGCCGAATAAATTTGCTTTATCTAAATCAGAAATAGCCCACGAGTTGTCTTCATTGCGCAAAGGAGAAGGAGTTGATTGAGTTTTTAAAAATTTTTTTGTTGCCCTCCAGAGTTAGGAGTTTTGCGATGTTAGATTTTGGATATATTTATTATAGGTGGAGGAGCTGTGTTGAAGAAGTGCTTTACTCAATTTGTTTTTTAGTTGATTATAAATAAGTTTATCGGGCGGGTACTTGTGACTTTGCCAGTGAGATCTTGCTTTACGTTTTTCGTGTATGAGGTATTTGATATGATTCGGGAGAGGGTAATTGGTAGTGTGTGTTGAGCTGGGAGTTGTTGCTAATTGTAAGCATTCATATATATCAGTTGTGAGCTTAAGGATTGTAGCATCAATGTCTTCATTTGATTTTAAAGAGGGATTGAGCTGAGTGCGGGTTTCAATAGTTGTTTGGAAAATGGGCCAATCGATTTTTCCAGGTAATTGGGGATTTTTACAAGATTATTTGATGGAGGCGATTTGAATTCGAGAATGATTGGTGAATGGTCAGATGATAGATCATTTAAATTGGAGACGTTAAGATTATAGTTACTTGGGACTTTTGCTCTGAAGATATCGGGGATATCAGGACGCCTGTTCTGGTGGGAGGGCCAATATGTGGGCAGAGGGGGTGTTAAAATTTTTATGTTTGAATTATCTATTGCACGAAGGAGGGTTCTGCCCCTAGTGTTGGTTGCAAAACAGCCCCACGACGAGTGTTTTGCGTTGAGATCACCAGCGACGATAAAATGTTTCCCTAGTGTTTTAAAGAAGTTATTAAAGTTATCTGTCGTAATTTTTGGAACGGGAGGGCAGTAGGTAGATGAGAATATCAGATTGGTGTATTTATTTAAGGATACAAGTATGCTGGATGCTTGAAGATAGGTTTCACTGATTTGAGGAAGTGGCGAGTGAATTAAGCTATTTCTTACTAGTATTACCGAGCCAGCGTGAGCCGAGTTGCCCGGGTGATTACTTTGGTACTCTTTGTATCCAAGGATTTTAATAATTTTGGTTGGGGTTAGGTGTGATTCAGAAATCATGGCTATATCTATATTATGTTCAGTTAGGATAGCTTGAAGTTCTAGTTTATGTTGGGTTATACCGTTTGCGTTCCACGTGAGTACTTTTAGGTTGAGTTTAGTTTCCATTGTTGGAGCTTAGTTTGTTTATTAGAGATATGAGAAGGGTTAATAAAGGAGAGAGGAGTGTTATGAGAGGGGAAATTAGAGTTTTGAATTCAGAAATGAATGTTGTTAGTTGGCTTATTAATGGTTGGTCGGAGGGTGGATCATTTATGTGGCTTAGATTTAGCTTTTTTGATTTATTACCTTTAACCGCTTGTGAGAATGATAAGTGCTGGGTGTCGCTGGGTTCTATTACCGGACTTGTGAGATCATTATTGAGTTGCGATGTTGCTGGAGAAAGCTGGCTGTTGGGCTGGGCTTGAGGCGAGTCGGTGTTCACTAGTGTAGCTCTTGAGATGGTGTTATGTTGTTGTTTTTTGCGGAAACGTTGGAGGTCCTTGTGGACAGTGCATCTTCTGTAGTTTGCCGGATGGGCCTTACTGCAAAGTGCGCATTTTGCAGGAAGGTCCCTGGATTTGGAACATTGGTCAGAAGTATGGTATTCACCACATCGGACGCATTTAGGCAGATGATTGCAGTATGATTTGGTGTGGCCATACTGTTGACAGCGATGGCATTGTACTAAATCACGTCTGATGTGTGGGGCTTCAACTTTGACTTTGGTGAAACAGATATTGTTTATCTTAAAGATGTCTTGGTTGTTTGGAGACGGCTTAAGGTCTACAAAGAATAGAGGAAGGGGCTCTTTTGATTGAGATTTCAGAATATTTGTGACGTTTCTTACCAAGAAACCTAGGTTCTCTATTTCTTCTTTTATGTAATCAGTAGGGATTGTATGATGCAGATTCCTAATAACGACTCTATAAGATTTATCTTCGTGTGTCTGGTACGTGTGGTATTCTAGTTTGTTGTCATTAAGCATCTTTATTGCGTTGCGATAAGAACTGGCAGAGTGAAGGTTTATTTTGATATTTTTCGTGTTGGATTTGCATAGGAAGCCCTCGTTTTTCGTTATTTGTTCTAAGTTCTTACACAGAGTGATGAAATTAATCGAAGATGTTACGAAAATTGGTGGTGGAGGTGATTCATTGGTTTCGGTGTCCTGTTCAAGGTCCATATCTTCATTTGTGGCTAATGGAGAATAGCGATTTGGTGAAGTGAAATTTGAAGGCTCGTTTGTTTTTTTTTATACGAGGCGAGATAGTATTATTAGGTGACCGAATGCGTTTATTATTTTCAACATTTTGCCAGTCTTGGTTGTTATGTGAAGTGTCCGACGGAGATATTACGCCCGTGTGGAATGTGTTTTTCGTGATAACTAACGGAGATATTTTCGGTATATTTTTAGGTTTTGTTATTTCTGAGGTTGCATGGTGCAATAGGAGTTGATAAAGTCGCAGGTAACGGCCTACGGCCGGCTCGGCGACGGTGGTTACGGGTTTAAATTTTTGTTTTTGTTTTAATGCGAGCGAAGATTTATGTTAAGCGGTGATAAAATTAAACTGAATAATGATTTGATAGGTACTCATTAATTTTAATTGGCGCGAAAGGCGTGGAGCGATAGTGCACGTGTGCGATAGTCAACGGACGTGTGCAACGGACGGCTGTCACTACGGTACTAAGGCTAGTTAAATTAAAGAAAATTTTATAGTTTCAACAAAAATATGTGTTAATATAACAATGACAAATAACATTGTTATTCTATAAATTAACAAATATTTTTTTCTGGGATCAACAAAGGTGTTTGTTGGCCCTATATTTACAAGGACTTTGTTAATTTAATGGTTATTTTTGCTACTTTTACTGTGATTTTTCGTTCTATGTATAGAAAACGCTAATATAAACATTTTTTAATCATTTCAAGTATTTGCAGGTTTTCGTTTTTAAGTTAAAAAATTTATATTGTTAAAAGGTGATTTTGCGTTAGAATGCCCGTTGTTTAACACTATTGGTCCACACAATAATACTTATACTAATTTAAATGGCAGTCCGAGTTTTTTTAAAAAAAAATAATAAATAAGTCCATCAAATGTGTAGAAAAAAAATTAATTTGCCATTTAAAAAAAAATCTAAGTTGTATGACGCATACGTACAACCAAAAGTGTTAAACATTTTGAATTAGTATAAAAATGTTTATTTCTGTATTCTCGACTTCTTCTCGAAAACCTTATTTTAATTCAAAGTTACGGAGTTGAGATATTTAATTTTATATCACATTGACCATTGACAATTCAATAATTTAAGTATAAACTATAACTGACTGTGGTTCAGCCAATTTTCGAGACAGAAAAAAAGATATTGCATTAAGCTGAGGTCGTGGTTACCTATAAGCTATTAGCGTGATTAGTGATCAAATTGATATCAATGTATAACTGCATTTCATTTCACAAACACTTATCTACAGATCTACCCAAAATAGTACAAACTATTTTGAAATCAGATATACCTACTACATTCATGCAGGAGTTTAGAAACGAAATTAATGAACATCTTAATGATGATATGAAATCAATTCAAAAAAATAAAGTATTTCATATTATATCAACTTAGTTATCATTCTACCTAAGATTCTACGATTTTGTGATTCTAAATAAGATATTAACTAAATATGTCACATGTGTAAAAAAGAAAACACAAATCATCCTCTTTTATGAGCTTAATTCAAATATTTAAATACCTATTATAATTGTTTTTCAACAACGGTTGTCGGTAAGTAATAAAAAGCCATGACTGTAAACAAATAAGAAACGTTTATTACACATGCTGCATGAAAATAGACTACACATCTTCAAATTCTTGGATATGTTGACAATCAGAGTATATCTATATTATACTCATGGAAATGCAAATCGGCAACTGTCAAATGAAAATTGTGTTATTGAATGTAAACTATTCATGTAATGTATCATCACAGCTCGCATGTTGAATATGTTCTTTTTCCATTAACTGGCATGTATGCGTTCTTAATCCTTCGCTCCTAGAAAATGTCTTCGGACACAATTTAAAAGAATACTGGTTTTCTCTGATGTGAACTCGCATATGCTGTGTCAAATGGGAATTCTGACTGAATGCCTTCAGGCACAGTTTGCATGAATACGGTTTTTCTTCGGTGTGAACTCCCTTATGCACTGTCAATTCACTGTTCGTTGAAAATGTTTTCGAACACGATTCATATGAATACGGTCTCTCTCAGGTGTGAATTCGCATAATATGGTTTGTCAAATTGGAAGTCCGACTGAATGCCTTCAGGCACAGCTTGCATGAATACGGGTTTTCTCTTGTGTGAACTAGCATATGCTGTGTCAAATGGGAATTCTGACTGAATGCTTTCAGGCACAGCTTGCATGAATACGGCTTCTCTCCAGTGTGAATTTACTTATGATTTTTTAGATGGCCAGTATTCAAAAATTTCATTGGGCACAGATCACATGAATATGGTCTTTCTCCGGTGTGAATTCGCATATGGTTTTTCAGACGACCGCATTTGGAAAATGTTTTTGGACACTGGTCACATAAATAAAGTATTTCTCCTGCATGAACCGGTATATTTTGTGCCAAATCGCTATTGTTCGAGTATAGATTTAAACACGTGACGGCCAAGCTTGTCAATGTCGCTTTCTGTGTGTTCGCATTCGTGGAAGATGTTAATATTGCCATGTTCTCAACTGGCACACACAAACACGTGTATTATGTATTATAATATATAGGTACCTGTTTGAACTTTTGTTTGCTATAAGAACGATTTAATATACTGCTGCTCGGGTTGTAACTGTTGATATCGATGTGATATTTGGCAATTGAGAACAAATGTAACATTTAAATTAAATGAATATCTGATTTCTGGGGCTTATAATAAATAAATAGTATCACTATGCTATATATTTTTATGTTTTTAATTGTATGCTATTTATTATAACTATGAAAGCCAGCTTAAATTTTTTAAATTGGAGATAATAAAATATTCATTTCCTCGTAATGTTCTAAACATGATTCTTATCTTCATAAATTAAAAAACTAATGTGGTATGTGACACTAATGGTTCATTACAGCCACTAGGATCAAAATCATAAGACGAAAAGAATTGTGTTTAAATCATCAGGAGAAAAACGTTGAACAATTCAAAATTTACACTAATTTTATACATTTAATTTTGTATTTTTATTAATTCTGGTGGTTTTAAGAGAAAATTTCATTTTAAACAAATTTTGTATTAAGTCAAATTTGATAATTTTTTTTTAATTTATGAACAACTTTTAGTACGAAAATTGTCCAAAAAAAAAAAAAAACAATAGATAAAACGTTTCTGATCGGAGATGATAATATATTAGTCTAGAATAGGTATATCATAAAATGTTCTTTAAGCCCGATAGTAACTAATGAAATATATGTCATTCATGCAAATTTGATTTTACAGGTTTATAAAAAATATGTCATACGATTTTCGATTTTTTTTTTATTATGATAATTATAAATATAGTTAATCTTCTTTTAGGTTTTCAAGATTTTTGGGATAGCCTAATTTTTTTACCGTTATTTCAAAAAAAAATACATAGAAAAATCGAAAATTTTAATTGTCTAATAAATAGAACAAAAAGGGTCAAAATACTGTATCCAGGTATAGAAAATGCTAATATATAGTTTTTTGGTAAAATTTTCAAGTAATTGTGGTTTTTAATTATGAGTGAGAGCAAAAGAAAAAAAAACATTTTGTAAAAAAGTAGTTTTGCGTAAAAAATTCTGTTTTTCGGCAATTTTTTTATGGTTTTTCCCGACGCTTTTGAAAAGTATTAAAAATTTTTCATTTTTTATATGCCCAAGTACTATTTACATTCATTCACTTTAAGAAAAAACTCCATATAAAACAATCGATGCATTTGTACTGCCCCAAAACATGATGATAGACACAAAAATAAAAAATAAAAAAACAAAATAACTCCTTCCAGAATCTAAAATTGTATATAAAGTGTACATTTGTTTTGCTTTATTCTTCCCTCTCTCCCATGTTGAAATCCTGGACACACGTTTAAGACATAATAGTATAATATAATAATAATAATAATAATAATAATAATTATACTAATAATAATAATAATAATAATGATAATGATAATGATAATGATAATGATAATGATAATGATAATGATAATGATAATGATAATGATAATGATAATGATAATGATAATAATAATAATACTTATATAGACCATATAATCATACGTACTACATAATATGTGATACCTACTACAATACATGATTAACATTTAACTACCAACACATTTTTTTGTTAGGAAGTTTTCAAATTCGTGTGGTTGCATTATATATAATATATATACCAATTTTGGTCTCAGACCTGTTACGGAGACCCGCACCACTTGATGTACGGGTGGACAAAAAAGGAAAACGAATGTGTGTATCACGTCGCGAGGACATTTACCTCGTCGTGCACAAGGAATATTATTACGGTATCGGTATAACGCGGTCGTATTATAATACGTATTATAATATAGTACTTTTTCTTATTCTCTAATTTTTTTAAATAACGTTTAAAAATTATCAATTATTTATTTACAAATAATCAACATTTTAAATCAATAGTTGCATTTCTCAATTTTATGCGAAAATTAATATTGTTCATTCGCATTTTTTCAATGGTCTACCTAGTATAAATTATTTTAAAAGACTTGGGGATCCATGCCTGCGTGTCTACTCTGTGTCTACTCTGAAGTAGTAGCTACAACATAATGTACCGCGTAGATCGTGCGACGGTGGCGTCAATAATAATATAATAATTATCGAATCGAAAGTGAATGAGCACTAGCGAACGGTGCCAAAAGTATAAAAAAAAAAAAATATGACCAGAAGTAGATTCTTATAATATATTGCACTCGATCATCGGAGTGAAATTGCTTATGGATATATGATGAGTTGAAGAAAAAACACAACGTTGTATTGTTACGCAAGAACGTAATATAATATATATTATAACAATATTATTGTACCGGCAATACGTATACATATTATATTTTTATTCATATACGTACGAACAGGTATATTGTATAATATTACAATAGTGTTCCGCAGTTCCGCCGCATCATTATATTCCCATAATATTCTTAACGCATGTGTAAATTGTGTATTTTTTTCAAATCATCTGGTTTTTACGTATGGAAAATTTATTCGTACGACTATAATTATTATACAACTATATTTTTCAGTATGCAGATTTTTTGTGCATCTTAAAGAGCACCTATTATATCTATTACGTGACACGACATGTATAACATTGTCACCATTACTGATATCCATGTGTCAATCGTAATGTACGTGTACCTACTGTACCAGACACGTAAATAGACTAAAGAATTTTTCAGCCATGATAACCGATGACTAATCTGGACATAGAACTTAAAAAGTCACACATTACAATATGCAGATTAATGACTCATACTAACGCATGTTTCGACAGTGAGAGACCAGTGCCTTGCAAGGTTTATAGATTATAATCTATAAATCTTGAGTGCCTGGTACATGATTAATATGATAATATGTTTAGCGATTAACGATGTATAAATATTCAATGATTTCCGTAGGACTGGCTATTGGAATCCATAGAAACAATAATGCATTTTTTCGAATTAATATATGAAATCACATCACGTAACGTATTATAATTTATTATTATAATATTATTAAACCTACACGCGAACAAAGCCATAAGTTCATAGTAAACTTTCATTAAACACCGTTTTGTATTTTTAATCACTTACAATATTTTACTCTGATTACTGAGAATATTAGAAATGTCTATTTTGGTAACGGTAATTTAAAATGTTTTCCTAAAATGTCATAACTAGGTATGAAAATTAATTAAAAGATAAAAGTACAACTATATTTTTATAATATTTAATTCGTGTGCGGTTAATGGAAAAATTAAAAGTAATAACTTTAAAAAATTTGATTAAAGTTTTATATTGTATTATATTTTCTATATTATTGTGTTTTTCATTTTCATGTAGTATTATAAATCTACGTATAAAGACCGAGACTATATCTTTTTAAAATTGTATTAGTCATTTGTTGAAACATTTAATAAGATATTGTACATATAATTTTAATATGTAATAAGTTCCTTCCATAAATCCATTTCAAAAATAAAATAAATAACATTTTTATTTACATTTTTTTTTTTTAATTGTTATTGATTTTAATTTATGACGCGTCAGAAAATATTTAATCCAGGGTCGAGGGCATGTACCATTTTCGCCAATTTGCCTGTTAGATATTTCAGCTCTTTGAAAATGCTTTATTGAGCAATACATCAATCTTAACCAACAAATTCAACTTGCATAGGTGAAGTACATGATGTAATTCATTTTTCAAAACCCATGATTATTTATTTAACTTTTCTTTATAAATTGTAATTATTATATTATAAAATAGTCATATAAAAAAATAAAAATGGTGAAAGGACTTGTACCACTGATAATCACTAATAACGATTTTAGAGAGGCGTTTGTAAAAATTAAAATGTTCAAAGGGCTTATACCACTATTATTATTTGTTCTTAAAATTGAGTTTATAAAAATCATATTGTTAAAATGGAGTCTACAGCAAATTTATTGTCGATAAATTAAAATAAAATATTGATATTTGGGCAGCTTAAAATAAAACAAATCCCTGGCTCTTCTGAAGTCCGCTCTTATGTACCAGGCCCCCGTATGCATTAAAAATGTGTTAGCCGTGATAATAAGACCCAATGCCGGGTTAAGGGGGGGCAAAGGGGGCAGCTGCCCCGGGCGGCAAATTTTTATGGCGAAAACATAAGATTTAAATAAATTTAAGTGTTCTAAAATGAATGTATAAAATACTAATAATTTTATATCGCCAGAGTTATCACATCTATTATCATCATTTACTGGAAAACCCCCATTATTGTAGCGTCTACGCATTTATATTTTCGTTCGTATTATTATCGAGTATAATTTGTAGATAATATTAGGTATATTTACAGCAGTATACACACAGTCACACAGATAAATAATCTTGTTTGGTGTATGTTGTATTCTACGCATTAATCGTATTATAACATTTATTTTATTTTATAAACGGTTATATTAATAACTATTAAACAAATTATTATCAGATTCTTATTATTTAGTAATTAGTATACTACGAGACGACGATATTATTAAATTTGATATTAATAGTTTAAATTCTATTGCTCTATTGCAGTTTGCACTATCGTGTCTCCTACTCTCCTGTACTATTCAGTATACTACACTTTTTAATTTTTATCGCGTGTTTTTACCAAAATGAGTGGAAATGGAAAGCGTTTTAAATTAAGTGGTACTGCATTTCGTAGAAGAGCTGAGGAAAAAGATATAAAAAACAAACAAATTATTTCTCAGACACCTAAAATCCAAAATTTCTTCAAAAAGGTAAAATAATAATACATTTATAATTAAAACAAAATAACAAATTATTGTATAAGTAGTCTAGTAGTCGTAAATAATATAAAAATAATTAAATATAATACAATGGTATACTATAATATTAATTATTATTTAATAAACAACACTGAAAAAAAACCGGATGGGCCTTGCTCTGCTGTAGAGTTTGGGATGGAGTGCACCGTGCACCTCGTTCATAGGATAGGTCATTACAATGTATTTGTTAAATTTAAATGCAATGATAGGTATCATTGTATACGAATAACGATTCTGAAAACGGAGATGATATGTTGGTCTAAAATGGGTATATAATAATATAGTATTTTATGTTTAAATTGAAGTATAATGCAATAGTATGCAATTTCGTAAAAATTTAAATTTCAAACAGTCATACAATTTTTTCCTTTAAGTCCAGTAGAAATTTTTTTATATATTTTTGAAGATTAGCTTATGGACAACCTAGTGTTAAAATTTTGAACCTTAAGTATAAACAAAAAATTTTATGAATTTTTAACTACAAAATAACTTGCAAATCATCGCGATTTTAACATATTTTATACAAGTTTGAAATTTATGGGCTGATAAAAAAAATTTAAGTAAAACGATCTCCAATATTTTCTAGTTACGATAAGTATAACTTATAATAAACATTGTATTAAATTTTCAAGAGTTATCGGACAGCCAAATAAATTTTATAGATATTTCAAAAAAAAAAACTTACAAAAATTTAAAATTTAAATTGTCTATAAATAAGTAGAATATTTAAGTAAATTAATTTACTAAAATAGGGTCTTTTAAAATTTCCAGAAATCTGACTTTGATGAATTAATTGAAAAAAAAACCGATTCCGATGAATTAATTGAAAAAAAAACCCATTCTGAAGAATTAATTGGAAAAAAAATCCTTTCTGATGAATTCATCGAAAGGGAAGAAAATTTGAAATCTGACATTAATGTATCTTGTATAACTATTAATGATTCAATTTTGCCATCACAAGATCCAGCCTTATGGGATATCAATTTTGATATTGTTGATTATTTTATTCGTAACCCAATTGTTTCAAATCCTAAAATAATTAACTTTGATAAAACTATACGTAAATTTGGAGAATTTCATAGGAAATTACCTCATGACATTTTCAAAAGGAAGCTTTTAAATGGTGAAACAAAAGATAGGCAGTGGTTACTATACTCAACATCAAAATATGCACTATTTTGTTTTTACTGCCTTCTATTTTCAAATAAAAAAACATAATTCAGTTCCGTTGATTTTGGATTCATTGATTGGAAAAAAAGTTTTGAAAAAGTGGAACAGTACGAAAAGAGTTTGACGCATAATGAATCTATTCGCATATGGTTTTCAAAGCGTAAAATTACAACTGGTATTGATGTTGAGTTAAAAATTGAAATTGAAAAAAGAGAACTTTATTGGAGAAGTATATTATATCATTTAATTGAACCAATAATATTTTTATCAGGCAGAGATCTTGCGTTTCGTGGCGATAATGAGACGTTGGGTTGTAAAAATAATGGAAATTATCTCGGATGTTTAGAATTAATTGCCAAATTCGATCCATTACTTTCTAAACATCTTGATGAATATGGTAATAAAGGCCGAGGAAGTGTCTCATACCTATCCCACACTATTTGCGATGAGTTAATAACACTTATGAAAAAATCTGTACTTCAAATTATTGTTAATAAATATTTCTCATTAATCGTAGATTCTACTCCTGATATGACAAAATGTAATCAATTAACAGTTGCTATTAGGTACGTTAATTTAAATGGAACTGCAGTAGAACGATTTTTATGTTTTATTCCATCAGTTGGACATAAAAGTCAAGAAATGGAAGTTGCAATACTAACGAAATTAATCGAATTAAATATCAACATAAATTACTGTCGTGGACAGTCCTATGACAATGCCAGAAATATGTCGGGTATGTATAATGGTCTACAAGCTCGAATCAAAGAAAAATCAAAAAATGCAATTTTTAGTCCATGTTCATCGCATTCATTAAATTTAGTTGGTTGTCATGCTGCTGATGTAACTCAGGAAGGTTATCAATTTTTTTCACTTGTCCAAAATATCTACGTCTTTTTTCTTTATCGACATGGCGGTGGGAACAACTTTTAATAAGTTTAAAAATATACCAAACTCAATGTTTGTAAAAAACTTATGCCCTACGAGATGGTCTTCAAGATACAGTGTTTGTAAGAGTTTAAAAATTGGGCTTAAAGGAATTTTAAGTTCATTGAAAACAATAGCTTTGTGTTTGATTCAGAAAACTGGTGTAAGACATGAAGCAAAATCCATTTATAAAAAAATGGACACACTCGAGTTCTCACTAATGATAGCTTTATGGACTCCAATATTAGAAAGATTCGACGGAATAAGTAAACATTTACAACGTACTAATATTGATCTATCTTGTGTAGTGAAATTATATGAATCTCTTGAAATGTATGTGCGGGATATTAGAAGCAGATTTGATAATATTTTACTTGAAGCAAAGCAAATGAGCGGACATGAAACCTTTTATTATGAAGGAAAAAGAAATAAACAAAAAAAATTTTTCCATGATAACTCCAATGTTCAAGAAACAATATTTCACGGACAAGAAAAATTCAAAAATGAAGTATTTTTACCGATTTGTTATACAATTATTGTACATTTAAATGAAAGGAAAATGGCATATTTTGAAATTAATGCGATGTTTAGTTTTTTTTTAAATATGGAGGAAATTGACAATGATGTTTTACGCGAAAAATCCAAACAATTAGTAGCTATTTATAATGAAGATTTAGAACCTGATCTCGAGAATGATATTATTCAATTTAAAACAATAGTGAAATATTTTTCAGAAGAAGAAAAATTATCTATGCACCGCTTGCTTGAAGCATTAACAAAATCAAAATTAAATGATTCATTTCCAAACGTGGAAATAGCTTTAAAACTTTTTGTTACCATACCATGCTCCAAGGCTAGTGGGGAGAGATCTTTCTCAGTTTTAAAGAGAGTGAAGAACTACCAGAGAACATCATTATCCCATGAAAAAATGTCATCACTGTCTATAATGTCAATTTAGAATAGTGTGCTACAAAGTATGGATTGGAATAATCTTATAAAAGAGTTTGCGGCACAGAAAGCTAAAAAAAAAATATAAATTTCTAATATTAAATTTACAACTCGTATTTAAATGTTTATAAAATGTTTGTACTAAAACTGCACTGTAACCTTTATTAATAAAGTTTTATTAACCAAAAAGCTACCGGTGCTTTACTTAACTTTTTTAAAATATATATATATATATATATATTCATTTAACAATTTTAACGTTGTTGTGACATATTTTATATTTTAGAATGAGTACAAAGATACAAAGGGTATTGAGGGGCGGCATTTTAAAATCTGCCCCCAGGCGGAAAATTTCTTAACCCGGCACTGATAAGACCATGTAGAAGTTAAAACAAACCCATTATCTATAGCTAATGATTCGTACCCACATTTCGATTGTCTTGTATCAGACTGATAGCTGTCCTGGTACAAAATGGAATAATCATTTTTTATGACGTACCTATAGGCTATAATAAAGACATTTTAATGTTCATTAATTTACAAATAAGTATGTATTCACCCTATTATTAGTTACAATAATTTAATGGTTTTAAGAATTAGAAAATAATAAAAACACTAATTTTATTCTTAAATTGTATTTATAAATTATGATACGATAGTATAAAAAAACAACCATACATAAATGTTCCTCGAAATTATTTTGTTGTTTTCTGATTTCTAACCTGTTAATAACCAATCAATTAAGTGATCAAAGTATCTTCTCAAGCTGTAATTTTTTTTTAATATCAGCTTGTATTGTGTATAATATGTACATATTTTTATTATAATTGATTTTGTAACATTTACAAATAACATTTACAATATGTATAAACTTTAATTTTAGAATAGTATACGAGTATATCTGCAATCATAGCGGTTTTAATAAAATAAATAATAAGAGCAGCAAGAGAGCTAATTCAAAAAATACGGAATGTTAAGCTCGAATTGATGTAAAAATTAAATCAACAACAAAAGATACATGTAAAAAAAAAACAAATATATTAAATTAAGTGTATGAATAACAGACCTCGTACCTAGGTCCTTACATCATTTTATTTTATACATATTTTATATACCTACACACTGACACAGGCAAAAAATGAATAGGTACAAACATAAATGTAATATTCATTATTACATAAAATTACCTAGTAAATAACCATAAATTAAATAGAAATTTTAGTTCTGTAATTATTATTTAAATTTAGGATGGCTTTCCAGTAATAGTAATATTAATCAATGAATATAATCATACAATATCTTCTGCTCAGGCGCTCTCATTCTTAAGACCTAATAATGAAGTAAGGTTACAAAAAATACCTCAATGATAGTTTAGGTAGGAATTAGTAGAACTCTAACAATAATTTAAAAATTCAATATTTTTTTTATGAAACTTAATATAATATTTAAAATTTAAGTAAGTACCTACACTTATGATTTATTTAATAAAAATAATATTTATTGTTTGATGCTATAATAATAGTATATATTTTATAATTTGAAATCAAGGATATAAATAATAATAACATTTTTTGTTTAATGTTATAAAAATAAATATTTAACATATATTTAGATACATTTATATATTATATATACATACATACATATGTAGTTATCAATTTTATAAGTACCTAGTTTCGATATAAATTATTCATTATTATAAAATTCACACAAAAATGTTACATAGTTATCGACTAAAGTGATTATTATTTTTATTAGTAGGTAGTAGGTACCTATTTATAGTGTGTTATTGTGTACTTCTGAATTAAGAATCAATTTATCTGACTACCATGTGGTTTGATATTAATTGACAGGTAAATCAGAGTCTATGAGTATCCACGAAACAAAAATATAATTAGAGTTTGGTATGAATTCTGAAGAGTTGGCAAATGCTTCAACTAGTCCTAAGTATTGGACTATTCGTCATTGGTATGATAATTGGAAGCTACCCAAGTGACACCGGATATTCATAGGATTGTCTGTCAGTCTTATTTTTCAGTTTTTTTTATTAATAATAGATTTAAATATGATATAATTATTCTTTGGACGATTGTTTGCAATTATTTGTACTCATAATAATCTATGTGTATTTAAAATTTTTCAAAAGAATATTCAATATAGAATATTCAGCATATATTACGATATAACTCATCTAATGAATATTCCAGAGAATATCTAGCTGGTAATAATATATTCATATTCATTTTTTATTAATTGTTTTTAATTATACAATGAATAATCCAAAAAGCATAATCTTTGATACGTATCTAATAAGGAATATTCTATGAAAAGTTATCTTCGAAATATATTTCGAATTTAACGACCCGGGATTCCCGATTTAACTGGAAATTTGCTATCTGCGACCGTACGTATGTGTGTGTGTACTATGTATATTTATTTTATTGTGATTATTATGGATTTGCCATAAACCATTTAACGTTAAAAAGTGCTCTTTAAGTTTTAACAAGTGTCAAGTGCCTTTTTTAAACATATGTGTTGTGTAGACGTATGTTGTATTAAAGTCAGTACCTACGTTGGAACCTAAGTACTACGAGCTAGTTGTGCCTCAATTATAATTATATAATACATGACCATTATACTATGACCATTATTGTAACTTGCAGTATTAAACATTGTGGTGCGTGGTAAGTTATTTAAATTTATTATAATTAGTAATTAGTATAGTACACTAATAAATTTATTCGTTATTTATTCTAAAAGTTGGTTGGAACCTAGGTATTGATAATTATTGTGGCCACTGATCATCTTTAAAAATAATAAAATCAATAGAACATTTAAGGACCCTCCGCCCCCAGGAGAAAAATCAAATATCCGCCACTGGCAAGATGATACGGGATGTTTCCACGCGTGCACAACGACGCCACCGGCCGCGCGCGATTGTCGGACGAAAAAGTGAACTCGACGACGTGGGGACATAATTCGATCGATTTCACATTTTCACTTATGACGCCGGACGCCCTGCTGTACATTTGAGATAGACGACACATCACCGGGAAACAATATGCGTCTGTTTGGAGTTGCATAAGATATAATACTTCCATCGCATACCCGTCTATAATATCAAATCGTTCCCTTATTGTAATAATATTGTCTCTTCTACTACCGTTAAACACAGGAAGCCGAGAAAATGTTAAAAATCGGAAGTTGATTATTTACATAATAGTACGCATTTAAACTTCCAATATGGTACAGGTTATCCCAAATAATTTCATTATAGACTTCTTATCCCCTTGTTTAATAGACAGCAGATGAGAGACTTGGTTTGAAAGTTACTATTCCTCTACTACCATCGTTTATTGAATTTTATTATGGGCCCAACATTTATTTTTATTATACACGATTTATAAAGGGACGCGACTGAAAAATTTATAAAAAAAATACTTTCAATGTCTCTATTTTTAACCATTTCAGCCCCTCTGTACGTCGTCATTAGAAATTAGAATAAGCATTTGTACCTACCGATTTATATACCTGATCGCCATTTAATGTCTTATGTCTAAATGGCTTAATGGTTTATACGACAACTGAAGTTATTTGTGCGTCAATTCAATGATATCCCTACTTATCTGGATTCATTTTTAACGATCGAATTCTTTAGCCCCACCCGTAGTGATCGTCGAATATCAATGCATTGTTATCGTTCGGTCGACACTACATCGGTCGATTCCACTTATAACATGTTTTAATCCGTAACGAGGTCCGGTTGTGGTCACAAGTCCTGCAGAATTACTCTCTTGAAGATTTTTTATTCATCGACTGTGAAGAAACGTGATTTTCGTAGACATATCATCGCTACAAGTTAAAGTTCTATAGTCACTATGTAAAATCAAAATATAATATTAGCGTTAAGCAATACTGCGATAGATACCCCGTTGTTCTCGATCCTTAAACCGTTTTAGTGAGCAGTTATTCGAATTTAGTGTGTCTTCCTGGGTAACATTTTCGGAGTTATAAAAGTAGCAATATTAAATGCCGAGTAATATACATTATCAATCAAAAATTAAATTACAATATTGAGAGTTTATTTATTCTATATTTATTTATTAGGTACAATTATTTAATTATTTAATGTACACACTTCTTACGTCTAGTTATTTAATTTTTCTGTATGCAATAAATCCAATATAATAACCGACAGGATTGGATATTTTTCCATTTTATACAGGTTATCAAAGATACTTTTAAATATTTATTGTATTATACCTATAATTTATTTATTTTCATGTTTTACATTGGTTTTAAATTTTTAATTATAATATATTAATATAATATATTGTTATTACTAGTGTTATCGTTCGAAACCAATATGTTTCATATTAATATCATACATTTTAGCTCTAATATGTAAATTATTGTTGCATAATTTTACATATTTCAATACCTAATAGATAACTCATCATTGAACAGCTATCGTTTTGATAATCTATTTGTAATAGAATATTTTTTTTTTTATTCTTAAGTAAACATAATATTAACAATCTATGGTTCGTAGCATAATAAACAAATTTGATTCAAAGGTTTAAGAACTTATAATTCATATAATAGTATGATTTTCCGATTAAGAGGAAAATGTAAAGAAATTTGAAAAATTCATGTTTTCTTAGTTTTTTTTGTATAATGTGGATATAGGCGATATAGCATAATTATAGTTTGACCAATAAGTTTTGAAAATTTGATAAAAAGTTCCTCATACTTTTTACTAGATGGTTAAAAAAAATATAATGTAATTTTAAAACAATTATTTACAAGCGTTTATGTAGTGTTCAAATAATTGACTAAGCGATAAAAATTAACATCATTTTTTTGGTTAAAAATTCATTACAGATTTTGTTTTAATAGATACCTAACGTTTAAAGAGTTACTATGCCTATGTCACTAATCAAATGGATCACTAAATTAAATGCTAAATACAAGTACAATATTTTATAACTATGGTATCTCGAAGTAAAGTACACTTTTGGTCACACTACTGTGTTCATAATATCATTGTGGATTAATATTTTTAAACAGTTACTGTTTTAAACCTTGATTCTCAGTAGAATATAATGATAATACAAATTAAAAATAGTACTTGTTCATAATAATAGTTCTATAATGGCTTCAATTGTAAAATTTATTTTATACAAGAACAAATTAAAAGCTTTAATGTAAATTAAAAATATTATATATTTAATGTAAAAATAGTCAGCTATTAAGAATTAATTACTTATACTCGTAGTTAAAACTTTAGGTAACTTTAAAATATTACAAAATGATCAAACATAAATAAAATTATTATAACTTAAAAGTATTATAATATTTATAATACATATTGTATATTTTTATTTATAATCATAATATTCTACTTTTTATAAAAATAAAAAACGAAACTTTTAAGTTATAATAATACTTTAGAATGTATTTAAATGCAGAAATGAATAAATATAAAATTAATATTATAGAAAATTTAAATTCTAGTGAAAGAGTTAATTACTAGTAAACTTTTTATTACAACTAACTTACATAAATTAAGTATTAACAACAAATTAAAAATATGTATTTGTATTTCAACTAGTGCAGGTTATTTTATGAATTATTTGTATACATAATGTATTGTGTATAAAATAATATTTTCTTTTGATTGATAAAGCCTTATTTATACTATAAGAGTACCAATCAAATTTACTACTATGTCTATTCTTATAAAAATGATGAACAAATGTATTTAATTTTTTAGGCTATAGCATATTATCTTGTGCAAAAATGATTCTTTCCAAGCAAACTCATTCAAATATTCAGGAGTTTTTTAAAAACAAATCCGTATTTGTAACGGGAGGAACTGGATTTCTCGGAAAACTTATTGTAAATAAACTCATTAGGTCATGTCCACATATTAAACATGTGTATATGCTGATAAGGACAAAAAAGGGAAAACTGCACACAAACGATTAGAAGACATATTCAAATTGCAAGTATGTTTGCTGTTATTTTTTATAAGAAATAAAATATGTTTTAACTCAACACAATTTATTAAAACACTGTCCGTTTTTAACTAAGATTTTTAAAGACATCGACTCGTCAAGTCTCAAAAAGATAAGTGCACTAAGCGGGGACTGTAGCCAAGCAAATTTGGGATTATCTTATGAATATCTAAATAAATTGATCAAAGACGTAAATATGATATTTCATAGTGCCGCCACCGTTCGATTCGATGAACGCCTTGACATTGCCATTGGTATAAACTTAATCGGCACCAGAGAAGTAGTAAAACTAGCTCATCGAGTCCAAAATCTTGAGGTATCTACTAAACTTGGTTAAAATCGTATTGTAAACATTCTAAATTAATTTATTTATTCATTGATGTAACGTATTGAATTTCATTATATTAAAATTCGAATATTTGTTTCAGTCGTACTTACATGTTTCAACAGCATATTCTAACTGTCATCATGAACTCATCGAAGAGAAGTTTTATAACTTTCCAATTGATTATAAAACAATTATATATCTTTATTATAGAAATGATATGGAATTATTTAAACGATTGAAATCTAGGTAAATGTTATTATACCCATTTCTATAGTATATTACGAACTATTTTAATATGTATACTGCCATAATCCCTATGATATGCTTATATGCTTTTTTTAATATTATAGTCTATTGGGATATATGCCAAATACTTACGTAATGACAAAAGCAGCCGCTGAAAAATTGATCTTGTGTGAAGGCGCTAGACTACCCGTCACGATATTCCGTCCGTCAATCGGTAAGTTTCAACAATTTTAAACGTACATTCTTAACCAAAGATTTTGGATAGGAACTATATTTTGTAAGAAATTTGAATTACTGAATCCATGTTCATGAACATTACAGTGATAGCGACTGAAAATGAACCCGTGCCTTGATGGATTGACAATTTGTACGGGCCAACTGGAATCGTCGCTAGTGTGATTACTGGAATACTAAAATCGATGCCATGCAAGGCAGTCCCAGCTGATTTGACGGTGAATGCGTTAATAGCCGCGTTATGGGATGCAAACTTTAGGTACATGATGCTGCAAAAACATATTCTCAATCCATTTTTTAATGCTTAACATTTTTAGATACAAGTCAGTCGACAAACGCGAAGTCGATCCCCTGGTCTATAATTTTGTGTCATCGCCGGAAAACCCCCTTACATGGAGGACGTTCTCAGAAAATTTAATTTCTATCTCCACGTGGCAACGTCCCATGGCTAGAGCTGTATGGTATCCCACGTTGATCATGAATAAGTCTCGAATATTCCACCAACTTATAGTATTGATGTTGCATTATCTACCCGCGTTCTTATTGGATTTAATATTTTTCGCTACGAAGAAAAAATTTACGTCAGTTATGCCACGTGGATGTTAACTTATTTCATGATGTTTGATTTTATAATAAATTGCTGTGTTATTAGGTATGTCGATCAGTACAGAAAAATAGATAAATTCATTGATGTGTTGGAATATTTCTCCACGAGGGAGTGGATATTTTGCAATAAAAACGTTCAAGATTTGTGGAATAGATTGGACAACAACGATAAAAAACTGTTCCCATTCAATATAAAAAAAAATGCACTGGAAAGAATACTTGAATACATACCACAATGGAATAATGACATTTTTATTCGAGGAGGGAGAGGATAAGCTGCTTGCGGCCAAGAAATATCTTCGAAGGTGTGTACTTAAATTAAGGGATGTAATTCGCCGTATTTATCATTTTGCAATGCACTTAAGCCACAAGTGAGCTTCAGATATTCTGGATGGGTGATCACAGTGCCGTACCCAGAATTTGTTTTCGGAGGGGGGGGGCTTAAACATTCATACTTAACTTTATAGGAAAATAGGAAATAATTCAAAAACATATATATACACATAGTATTTAATGTATTATGCATTCAATATATTAATGTAAATTGTGACAGTTTAAAATCTAAATGCATTTCCTTTTTCGACGCAAACATATTTAAATAGTATCTGTATCAATTTGAATGTTTCTATGTATATTCATAAGTGCTAACCCGTTTAATCTTGCTTCACCGGTAGACTTTCTTAAATAGGTCTTGATTTTTTTTAAAGAAGAAAAACTTCTTTCAACCGATGCCATTGATACAGGCAAAATAACAAGAAGTTTTAATAAAATATTTAAATGTGAGAATAAATCTTCGAGGCATTTTGATAATGTGTCTAATGAATTTTTTGGTAAGTCATTTTCTTCATTAGACCATTTTTGCTTCCAAAATGTAAATTCATATTTTAATAAGTCCATGTAAATGTTTTGATTATTAGATCTTAATTCTTCTCCGTAAAAATCAATAGCTGGCAATATATCACTAAATGATAAATTACCAATTTTGCTTGGTAATAAGGAATATAAAGATACAAAAATATAAGAGTTCATTTTAAAACGTTCATTAAATGATGCTAAAATATCATCTAAACGTGGTCCATAATTTATATTAGGTACCGTAAGTACTGTAGGTAGATAGCTAAGTCATATATTCAATGAATCATTATCATTATTCATTTTCGTTGTCGCGTTGTAACCATAGGGCGTAAAGTAATAATATAAAGTAAATTATAAATATAATAATATATAACCTATCTTGAATCGTGGCCATAAGGTATCCCCATATCTCACTTACCAACATATACTATGATATGAGCCCATTACGCATTACTAAAAAAAATACTTGGCCTAATATTTCGGGAAGGGGGGCGTAAGCCCAAAGCCCACCTCCTGGATATGGCACTGGGTGATCAATTGTACAAAGTTTTACTTGTTTCGAACCAATGAAATCTACACCCTCCAACCTACACTCAATGAAACATAAGTTTTCCAAGATATAAATTGAATATATTAATATAATAATATACTAATGTATACTTTTTCTATACATTATCATGAACCATTATAAAAATTTTCTCATTCGATATGTTTCATCTTTTTAGTAACTATATTAATTCAACCAGTCGATTATATTAACACAATTTGTGTTTCTTTAGTTACTAATATTAAAGTAACTTTTCTATTATTTAAATAATCCACTATACTTACAATCAAATAGTATTTATAAACAAAATATTATAAAAGAAAAAAGAAATTTAATTGCTATAATAACTGAACAACATTTTAGTTTCAATACCTGCAGGAAAATTTATTTTATCAACAGATTTATAAAAATTCTTGCACAACAACCATAAAAGATAAAATTGTAGTTTATTAACAACGATTTTTTGTGTTTTTCTTTTAGGTTATATATCTGCCATATGATTTTTAAATACGCTTTCTACATTTTAATCATTATGTTTTTATGGATGGTTATTAAGAAAATATTTTTATAAACATCAACATAAACGGAAGCGGATACAAATGGACAAAGCTTCAATCGCTTTATAATTTCACATATTTTCTGCATTATAGTATTTAAATAACTTAAATGTATCTATATTTATTTTTTTTTTTAAACTATTTATTTATTATTATTTTTTTTTAAAAAAAAAAAATATAATTTATAATATCGAATATCAATAAGTCTCTTAAAATTTTAATTATAATATCCAGCCCTCTCTAACACCTTCCTTCCATTATATTATAGTTTATAGTTAATAAAATTACACAACTGGCTAGTAATAGTAATAGTCACCGTAACTTTGAAGAATTTGCGAGCAAATGGAGCAAACTTGGCATAGTCGATTTTGAAGTTGGTGGCTAAGTAGTATGTGATATGCCGGAGAATAGGATTTTTCTTCTCTTTTAATTCTTTGATGATGAAAGGCACACAGATGTATTTGTTTGGTGTTATTATTATTCTCGTATTCCCTAGAAGTTCAATATAAAAGTGCATTGTCACAGCGTTATAAATAATATATTTTTTTACATCTGTATTCTATATAGAGGTTTAAATACTGTGTCTGAAAATGTAAACTGATAAAATATTGAATTCGGTAACATTTTAATCCTCTAGTTATCAAACAAAATATTATTGAAATTAAAAAATCATAGGCCATAGAACTAACGAATATGTACTCATAAACAGTGCAATAATGCAATTATACTATTGCCATGTCGTCACTGGTGACCGTGATTTTGCGAAACTTTCAATAAAATGTTTAGTACTGTGGTGTATGCAAAATCATAAATTACAAACATTGGTGTACCCATAGTGAATACTACATTATACGCCGTATACTCTCAAGTTTACTTTGAAAATTCACGGATGTACTGCTTACAAATTAAGTACAAATCCGAACTTCCATTTCTACAATTACATTTCATTTTATTTTTATTACTAGTAAAAAGTATGAGGAACTTCGTTTCAAATTATCAAGACATATTGTCAAAGTTTACTATCGACATTATACAAAAAATAAACAATTGAGGCGCATAGAACCACAACAGCTTAACCCACAAAAAATCAAATTCTGTCATATGTGATAAAAGGTTTCAGATAAATATAATATTTGAAATCCACTATGGTCTATCCCTCAAAAAAAAAATTATCCGCTAGATGGCAGCATATAATTCGTTTTGGCATTGATATGCCATTTTAGTTAAAAATGACTAGCATTTTAAATTTAATTATAAATATTCTAATAATCCTAATTTCCCATTTAACAGTGTTTATATTGGTAAAAAGACATCTAAAATTGAAGACTATACAAGAATGTTAGATATATTGTATCCCAATGGGCATACAATAACTGAAGCTAAATAAAAAGATATGTTAGAATTACTTGCATTTATACCACCAATACAACACCAATTTTATACTAATCTTTAAGTTAATAAAAACCATGATGAAGATTTTTCAAGATTTAAACGAAGATGAACATTGTCAATAAGTAACTTGCAACCATAAAAATTGATTTTTAAAATAATATGTTATAATTATTATTATTATTAAAATGTAGGTATATGATTTTAAATTATATTATTAAGTTTAAATTTATGATTTTTAAAGGTTTATAAAAGTTCTCTAACATTTATATTATTTAAGTTTTTCACCCAGTGTTATTAGTTTGTTTTTATTTTTAATTGATTTTTATTTAATTATTAAGCAAAGAAGACTGATAATGTGATATCAATAATTATTATTAATCTGAAAGATCTCAAGAGTCGTTTTCCTTAACAAAATATTGTAAATAGATAACTAAGAGTTTGTTTTTTTTTTTTAGAGTTTTCTTGTTGATTTGAGTAATTTGATGAAAAATAAAGCCTTATAAGGGTTAATAATATTTACGTATGTTACAAAGAAACAGATTTATGAAAATGAGAATAGAAGTAAATTTAAATGTGACATGTGTAATGTGTTATGATGAATTAAAATTGTATTTGTTTATTGCCCTAAGGTCAGAACACTAATTTTATCATGTGATAAAAATATTATAATAAAAAAAATATATTTCCATTTATTATCAATTATATTTTAATTGTACCTATACTAGAAATTGAAACCAGAACAATCAAGTTAATATTTTATTAAACGAACCAGATTAAAGCGAATAACATATTTTCAATGAGCCGGCCTAACCTATCTGACATTGCATATAATAAATATTGTAATTTATTATCTTTCACAACTTGTATAAAATGGAAAATTATCCGATCCTGTCAGTTATAAGATTGGTTTATTGCATACAGAAAAAATTAAATAACTAGACGTAAGAAGCGTGTACTATAAATAATTAAATTGTATCTAATAAATAAATATAGAATAAATATAACGTTCAATGTTGTACCTATTTTAATTTTGGGTTGATAAATTATCAATTTATCAGTGCACAGCCCGGGCACCCGGCGGCGTACGTGAAAATGTGAAATCGATCGAATTATGTGCCCACGTCGTCGAGTTCACTTTTTCGTCCGACAATCGCGCGCCTCCGGTGACGTCGTCATGCACGCACGGGAACATCGCGAAACTTTACGTCACAATATTTTTCTGTGCCGGATGTTTTAATATAATATAGATTCTTATTATATATTACTTTTTTAATTTATTGAACTATAATCATTTTAAATAACCAGTTTATGGACAGACTAGTTTGCATTCTTTAGAAGGTTCTCCACTGATAATAACACATCTGCTTTTTTAGGGGATAGTATTTTAAGAAATTTTAATAAATGTACCATTAACCAGTAGGAACAATAATTTAATATATCCACTTAATTGTCTTTTATTGTTTTTATTATTATTCTATTATGCAATTTAATATACTATTTGTTGTTTTTGGTCCGTGTATTATGCTTTAACTCAAAAACTAAAAACCTTAAATACTTGGCATTTTTACGAAGTGTTTATATTAGCGTTTTCTATACGTAGATAAGTTTTTGAAGTATTCTGAATTTTTTTACCTATTTACAGACAGTTTTAATTTTCAATTTTTTGATGTATGTTTTTGAAAAAAAAAAAAATGCAAAAATGCAAAAATGTATTACAAGTTTCACTATACTTATCGCAACTGAAAAAAATTGAAAATCAATACACACAAATTTTTTTATAAGCTCATAAAGTTCAAATTTGTATGAAATTTGTCAAAATCGCGATAATTTTAAAATTATTCTGTAGTTAAAAATTCAACAAAATTTTAACATAAGGTTATCCATAAGTAACTCTTCAAATAACTATAGAAAAATTTCTACCTAATATTCAGGAAAAATTTTATTGACCATCTGAAATTTCAATTTTTAAGAAATTGCATAAAATAACGATTTATGCTCAAACCAATTTCAATATTTGTTATTTTTCAAACAGTATAAATTGTAGAAACTCGAAATATTTATCAGTTGTTAAGATAGGCATGTCTTCTATGTCATATTTTTTTCGAAGTATCCTACTGATTTTTAAACAACTTATATGCATTAAAAATATTCGATTTTTTTATTTTTTTTTTTTCGTTTTTAAAAAAAATTGACTGTGACAAAATAATTGAAAGTTCAGTAAAAGATTTAAAAGAAGTTGTTCTTATTGCCATTCAAAATTTGTTAATATCCGTAGGCACAATCTTTTTTAAAAAGCGTCTGAATAGCGAATATTGACATAACGTGACAATTTAAATATAGCAAAATATAATATTCTAAACATATTCTAGACTAACATATCATCTTTGTTCAGAATTCTTTTTCGTATACAATGATACTTACCATTGCTTTCAGATTTCAAAAATGTATTATAATGAGTAATGACTTATCCTATGAACAAGGTGCATCCTATGCCTTACTCTACAGGTCCTTTTTTAAAATCATTTTTATCATACATAATTATACATTCCTAAAAAATACAAAATTGAAAATTACACAAAAGATATAACTTAATTATGATTCATGATATCGTAAAAGGTGTAATAATTGTTTGAGCATGACATATTTAAATAAACATACATTTAAATTTTATTTCATTCAATATTTCATTGCTAATATTATTATAACTTGTAAAAATTTCTTATATACCTTGAAATTCATTTATTATTTAAAAATAAAAATATATAATAATTTTCATGGGTAATTAAATTAATAATAAAAGTATATTCGAAATATAAAATTAATAAATAATTATTTTTACTCATATCCAAAAATACCATCAAATAAAAATAAACGTCTTGATCAGTAATTAATTATTATTTATTAAATTACTTTTATTAATAATACTTATAAAAACTATTTAAATAATTAGTTTAGATTTTTAACATTTAATTTACCATAAATATTATTTAATATTTTCTCTCGTAATAGTCTATTCGCTTTTTTGGCCGGATATGCCATTGTCCATTAATAATATACATCGTTATATAAATTAAATGTATTATATACAACACTGCATAAACCTAAAACGTTGAATACTTGATTATTATTTTATTGGATATTATCAACAGACAAATAAATGTGCAAATCGAAGACATCGTATTGAAATCAGTGAACAGTGTCAGAAAAAAATTAATTAGATAATGAATACACAAGACAAATTAAAATGAAAAATATAATAAAAATTTTGGGTGAGCGCGGACGGGCGTAGAGGCCACTACGTTGGAACCGATCCGACACACATCTCTATCGAGACGGCCAGTGGATCGATTAATTTGCTAAGAAAATTTCTTAACATTAAGAACTCTTTCAATTATACATCGTGTAAACATGATTCATGAATAGACAAAGGGGCATCGAAATGCTAGCTCATCCGCCGCCATCTAAATGCGGTTGAGGTCGACCATACGGTCTGCACTGGCGACGGCCTCTACTTAGCGCGCTCGAATTATTAGAGTTCGTGAATCAGTATATATACTGTTAAAAGTGCCGGGATCGTCACAAGGTAGAGTTCACTACTTCCTTTCTTAGTTTAGTCGCCGCGACGGGCCTGTTGGACAACGGAAAACAGCACTCTAAGGTGGACAATATACAAACTAGTCAGTGGAAACCAATAAATACACTGATGTGCGCGTACAACATAATTTATATTTCATCATCATCTACAACAGGCAGGTCAAACTCAAAATATCAAGTGGGCCTAATATATTGAATAGTTTAATACGCAGGGCACACATAAGCAATTAACGAAAAAAAATTTGTATATTTCAATTTTATTCTTTATAAACACAACCGGTACAAATAAATTCAAAAATATTTATATATAGATATATAATTTTTTTTTCTAATAATATTTTTAGCCATGGGCCACAAAAAAATAAGCGGTGGGCCGCTTGTTTGACATGCTTGATCTACAACATTGGTACAAATGTTGACACGACCCTACATGGTGGTCGTGGGGGGTGTCATAGATGTAAAATTGCGAGTTTAAAATTAAGCGACGGTACAGGTTTGAACCCGCGACCATACGTACCGAAAGTCGACACTTGACCAATGGGCCACCGCAGGTTATCTTTCTCTCGCAATTTTACACCTATGTAAGTGGATGATCAGGTTGTACGGCTAAGGAGCGATAACGTACCTCGTACATTTTATTTTTCTCACGATATGTTTTATTATGTCTCAGTAGACTAATTAGACACCTTAAATACTTTAATAGCCCCCAAAATCGAAAGTTAATTTGAAATGTTATTCGTTGTTTTCATAACTATCTGTTCGGTTTATTTTACATTGCATTATATCCGTCCGAAAAATTAAACCAAATGTCCTTCTATGGTGTAATTAGATCCTTCATAGTGGAGAACATAAAAAACATTTAATCATCCAATATAACGCAGGTAAAATAATGTCTTAAAATAATTAATTCTTTCATATATAAAAATTAATGTGGAAATTAGTTTTTTGGCTAAATAGATATGAAAAAGGCGGTGACTAATACAAAAAAATGATCACGGAGAATTCAACATTTTAAAATTTCTTATATAAATTATATAAATTGTGTAAAATGTACAAATATAACAAAATATGTTCCGTTTTCTTTACTACAAGTCTATAATTGATCAAATTAAAAATAAAATTAGCTAAATTCTTGTCTTTTAGTGCTGTATATTCACTGTAAATCTAATTGCATATTTCGATATTTATACGTGCATATGTAAATGCATATTTTCAAGTTTTTAAGTGCATTATGTCCCGAGAGCTGCTTATTACCTAGCGGCTAGTACAGTAGTAAGTAGTAACTAGGTATCATTATTTGATGCGTGACGCATGTATGTAGTATACAACATGGGCGATTACATACGGATTATAGGGTTGTGCAAATATTTTCGGAATTGACAATATTTTAAAGAAAAACTTCGATAATTAAATTATTTTAGTATATTATAGGATAAAGTATGAGGACCTTCCCCCCAGAAAAAAATACTAAAAAATCCGCCACTGGACGTCCGGCACGGTTTTTTTTTGTATAATATCGATAGTATACTTTGACAATATGTCTTGAAAATTTAATACGAAGTTCCTCATACTTTTTACTAGTTATAAAAAATAAACTATAATGTAATTTCAAAAATATAATTTACAAGTGTTTACGAGATATTCAACGATAAAAATCACCAAAATTTCGTAGTTAAAAATTCATTTGACATTCAATTTTAATATGTACCAAAGGTTTAGAATGTTCCTAAATGCTTCCACTAAAAGGGACCATTAAATTAAATATTAAATTGAATATTTTATACCTATGTTGATTCGAAGTAAAATACACGGTAGTTCATAATAATATGAATCATTATGGATTAATATTTTTAAATAGTGATCCTCAATATAATGTAATAAAATACAAAGGAAAAGCAGTACTTATTCATAATAATAGTTTAGAATGGCTTTAATTATACAATTTATTTTATATAAGAACAAATTAAAAACTTTAATGGAAGTGTAAAACTAGTCAAGTACTAGGCATTAATTACTTTAACAATTTTAGAATATGGTTATCATATAATACGAGATTAATGACTACGTACATTTTACTGCCCCCCCCCTTTTAAAATTTGAGGTTTTCAATTCATAGATTGTTTACTATTTGTTTGAATTTGTTTGATAGTTTTCAGAATTTGTTTGACATACGTTTGGACTTAAATCGATTTTTTAAGGGTGGGGGGGGGCTGCAGAAACATTTCTTCGGCCTCCCTGGAGTCAAATTTTGGGAATTATTTACTTGTTTCAATTTGTTTGACATCCGTTCGGACTTAAATCGATTTTTCAAGGGGGGAGGGGATGGCGATACTATACTATTATATTATACTATTTTCCTCATATCCGGCCATTGAAAACAATTGTATTTTAAAATTTTAAATATTATTTTGTTGTGAAACACTACTTCAAGACTCTGAAAGATACGCCAAAATATATATAGTGGATCTTACCCACTATGATGTGGGAATGTCATTGACTTCTTCAATCGTTACAACGCATTTGTCAAATGCAAATTTCAAAACCATTTTTGATTTATTGACAAATATTTATGGATACTATTAAAAACTTGTTTAATACGTTTGTTTTTTCGAGAATAAAATCTTAAGCTTACAAAATATGAAATATTTTTTTAACACAACCATGGACTGAAACCGATAATAGAATTCTAAACAAAAATCTAAAATTAAATATAATGAAATATAATAAAGTACTTCTTTTATTACAATTTACATATGAAATATAAATATTAACAGTATTGTTCATAATATAGTGTACACCAAATATTCATAAGGGACTTATTACTTAGTATTTTCTTTAATGGGTTGAACTTTTTTTTTAAGTCATTTTGTATCTCCCAATTATTATGATGCCCTCTTTTTATGTAAGCTACCTATATAATGTCCAATCGTATTTCATAACTGACATTTTCCTATAGTCAAGCTCACAACTCCCCAAAGTTCGTATTTATTACATCCGTGGTTATAACAGGAGGAATATTTCAACGTAACCACCGCGAATGTTGCTGCTTCCAAACTTCTTAAATAGGAAAGAGCGTCTTCCCCTAAATAAAAAAAATATTATATAATTTCTTAAAATTCAACATATTTTATGGTAATAATTATTGTTCATACCTTTCCAATACAAAATATAAAAAAAACAAATGACTTCAATTGTATTGGTGGAATATTTTCCATTACAATTTTTTTTACAATTTTTAGTTCTAATCTCTAATTTTTGATTTACAAAATGATGTAGACCACTTAAATCATTTTTAATATTGGTTTGGTATGAACAATATTCAAACCTATGTTCCATATTTTGAACACAATTATTTGAACAATTTATAGTTTCAATAGCTGTTGGGAAATCATTAAATAATATTTTTATTATGTGGCCAGCGTTGTCCTCACAGCTAATATTCTGCCATACTCTAATGTTTTCAGTTCTGACTGTAAATATTGTAGTTTAATTTCTGCTCTTTTAGTATATGTAGATGTTGATATTCCGTTCTTAATTATTTCAATTATAACATTGAAATAATTAGTTGTATTGTCAGGTAATGAATTGTCACAAATAAGTCCATCACTATCACAATATGCTACCTAAAATTAACAAGACTATATATTAATAAATTTAAAAAATTTGTAATTATTACTTTATTAGGGTTGAAATATTAGCAAAAATAAATTATTGGTAACTATCGGTAAACATAATTATAAACAATGTATGTTATACTAATGTATTATATATGTAGGTATGTTTATGGGTCTAATCTTCTAATATAATATTTTATTTTTATAACTTTTATAATATATTGTAATATAGTTACTGACAAACAGTTCTTGAAATTAAATGAATTAAAAACCAATCATGAAAATTAGCTTCCTACAATTATGTCCCAGTTTTTTATGTATAGTATATAGTCATATATTATTTAGGTCATAGGATTATTTTATTGTAAAACACTTATTTCTTAACGTAGATATTTTTAGAATTTTATAATATATTTTATATATAGTGAAACGACATCAGAATACAATAATAATTTTTTTTTTTAAATTGTTAATTATTTTATAATGCATTTATATTATGTGTTCAATGATTTTAGAGACATGATAATCAAGTATTTAATTTCGCTTCCTTCAAATATTACAAATTACGAAATTTCTATAGCAAATAAAAATAAAAAAAGGAAAAAAGAAACCTACAATCGTTGCTAATAGTTCTTATTTTCAAGAGAATATACCAATTCCACCTGGTTACAAAAGAAAAAAATATTATAAAAATTGTTTATATTATTACAGTCTGAACATAAAAAGCAGAAGACAAACATATCTTCAACATAAAAAATGTGTTGTTCCATTATGTCCAAGGAAATGTTTTGAAATGTACCATTCCTCGAAATAATAATCTAATATTTAAATTTTTAAATTTTTGTTTTTAGAACTACTAAACCAGAGTGTAATGTTATTTTGTTAAGTTTAATGCATTAATTTATTATTTATTATATCAACAAAGTACTAATGTAATGAATTGTCACAGCGTTATAAATAATATATTATTGTACATCTGTATCCTATATAGAGATCTAAATATTGTGTCTAAAGTGTTTGTTGACAAAATATTGAATTCGGTAATATTTTAAACCACTAGTTGTTTAAATAATAATACATGCACTTAGTGCACTTAAATATAGCTTTACGCCGCAATCAAATGAATGGCACGAGATTATGATATTGTTACACAGAAGCTGACTTGAATATTGACTGCGAAAATCATCGTGAAATACTGAAACCATAAAGCTAACGAATATGTATGAACAAACAGTACAATAATGAAATTATACTAGGTAATGCCGAGTCGTCCTTGGTAATAGCAGCTTTCAAGAACTTCTAATACACTGTTAGGTACTGTTGTATATGCAAAATCATAAGTGCTTACATATACGTCGTATACTCTCAAGTTTACTTTGAAAATTCACGGGTATACTGCGTGTACTTTCAAGCCGTTCGTTAAGAAATATAAAATATAATATAACAATTGATTTAACAATTATTGTTTAAATACATTTTGTTTTTCTTGCAGAAAAATTGCTGTTTAAGAAAATTGAAGTATTTTTATTGCCAAAAAAAGTGTTGTTAAGACACAAAAATAAAAAACACATCATTGTAAAACCAATAGATTCCATCACTCCGTTCAGAATCTAAAAATAACATTTAGCGGACAAAAGAAAAATAAAGTAGCTCAGTAAGAACAGACAAATACTTAATTTTTGACTACAGTTCTACAAAAGTATTTAGAATTCTAGAACTAGAAATTTTGCTGAAATCGTGTTAGAAAGAAGTAAATACTAAAATACCAATATAGGAAACTGGGTTGCTTGTTACGTTATGCGCAATGCACCATTGAGCATTATGTTATGTTATGATTTTATTATTGAACCACGGAATTGACATAAATTGGTTAGTAGAATTCAGTGAAAACAAATTAATATTAATTTTCTAGAGAGTATCAATATGAAGTGTGAGTGAAAGATTAAAAATAAGAACCAACAATTAGACATTGAATTCAATGGTAGTTTATATTCGTAAAAATAAAAAAATAAATATTATATCTTAACCTGAGTCCTAAATAAAAAATTGTTGAAACGATAAAGTATTTTTGGTTACCTACATAAAATAAATTACTAATTAGACTTTTATTGTGTCGATTTTGCAAAATTTTAATTTAAAAAAAAAACGATTATTAACTATATAATCTTCATTGAATATATGTAGTTATAACTATTTATATTTCTATATTCATTGAAATAATATTATATTTATTATATATTAATAATAATTGGTTTTAAACTTTTATCATATATTTTGCTTATGTCAATTGTATAAACACAGTTCCGTACATTTTTTGTATATCATCTTGTCAAACTTGATAGTATGGTTGTTATGTGTTATGATAACGGCACGCACACGCACCTCGTAATCTCGCTCACGGACTCTAGTGACATCAACAGTTCGTATGTTTTGTTTTGTTCCGCCTTGTGCCTACATACGCCTTTGGAATAAGGTATAACATATCGTATTTACACAACAAGTGCTTATACACATACATATCTACGACCATACGACGATGTTATACCCTTCAGTCGACGGTCATCTATAGTCATCATCATTCATTCATCCACCTGCTTATGTGAGTCGGCTGTACGCCATTATTATACGATAGCTTATTATTATTATTGTTTTTTATAATATTATTTATATATTATTGTATTTCAGTACCATTTAATAAAACAATAAATTTTTAAGATATTTATTTTGTAAAGAATGTATCAAATTGAATTTCATACAATTTTCCGGCAAATTGATATATATTGTATGTACTGCAAACTGCAAAGTATGAACCAATTTTCTTAGAATATTTGGGATATCATGTTCTCCATACATTTCTGACCTATATATAAACACAGACATATTTAACTTAACATTTGAAATAATTAAATATTGTGGGTTATAGCAACTACATTGATATGGTGGAGTTTGCCAACAAACATACATACAAGTTAGTTAAATATTTTGTACAGGTTAATACTCTCTTATACCTGAATTTATTTTTTATGATTTGTTATTGGACCCAGTATATCTGTGAATCCCCAAGGAGGAAAAAGCTATCAAATGTTTTGTTATTATTGTGATTGATGTAAACCGTTGTCTATATTGTACTGATCCTGGCCATTTAAATACACATTTTATTAGCAGTAGTGTTTCCTATGTACACTTAAATATGTGTTTTAGAATTTATTAAAGTATAACTGTATCGTGTTTAAATATTACAAATTTAATTGAAATATTACCTTGCCACTATGTATGTTATCCAAAAAATTGTTTAACGTAGCAGACATATTAATGGAAATTTGCATTTTCTGTTAAGATTTTCATCAATATTTCTCATTGAATATTATATAATTATGTTTGCAATCCATTGCTTCAATAACTGCATATAGTTTGTAGTCCCTTTTTATCTTCTTGCTTATAGTTTGATATTTACACTTTTTAATAAACAATGGCTGGAGGCTTGCCGATCATTTTGATATAAATTCCAATTCTCTATTTACAATTGAAATTTGGACATTTATTTGGTCAACTATAACAAAATAATAAACTAAAATAGCTTTAAAATATATCAGTATCATTTAATAATACAATAAATTTTTGACATATTTACTTTGTTAGGAATGTATCATATTGAATTTCATAAAATTTTCCTGCAAGTTGATATATATTATATGTACTGCAAACTGCTAAGTATGAACCCATTTTCTTAGAATATTTGGGCTTTCATTTCCTCCATACGTTTCTGACCTATATATAAATACAGACATAATTAAGTTAACATTTGAAATAATTAAATTGTGTGGGTTATAGTAACTGTATTGATACAGTGGAGTTTGCCACCAATCATACATACAAATTAGTCAAATATATTGTACAGGTTAATGCTATTTATACCTGAATTTTTTTTCTATGATTTGTTATTGGATCCAGTATATCTGTGAATCCCCAAGGAGGAAAAAGCCATCAAATGTGATTGATGTCCATATTGTACTGATCCTGGCTATATACACATTTAATTTATTGTTATTTTTCTGAGTGTAGTTTTATCCTTTTTTTTTAACACATATTCGTTTTCTTTTAATATATAACAAATTTAATTAATGTATAACCTTGTTTTTAATTGTTATGTCAATTTCACTGTTAGATACAAAATTTATAAACATAACCCAGCGTTGTCAGTTGTGAAGATTTTTCCCCAATTTGGGGATTTTTCAAACATATTTTTCTAGTTGGGGAATAAGTTGAGGATTCGGCATTTATTGAATAAAAACTGGATATTTTAGTAAAATTTATTGATTATTGATGTTTTTTTTGAAAAAAAAGTAAAAAACAAATATTTTATTATAACAATATACCTACCTATTATCAATGATTATATTTTGGCGGGGCGCATAAATGATTTGATAAACAATGTTCTTTTATTATAATGAAAGAAGAAAATTCAATTTTTTTAACTAAATGTCTGGACTTTTATGTTGAAGGAGTACATCTATTATATAAACGGTTCCCTTTAGAATCCAGTTATGTCCAAACTATAAAGACCTGCAATTTATGGATCCTACAAATATTAAGAACATTATTTCCATTGCACCAGCTGCAATGATGTTTGTTTCGAAATTAAATATTGACCTTTATGAAATCGATATGGAATGGAGCATGCTAAGAAATATATCAATTGAGTCGAACAACAATGAAATTGTAAATTTTGGGGAAATGTTAATAAGTTGACAAAAAGCGATGGTACTGAATTTTATCCAGATATCAACAAATTTGTTTTGTTTATTTTAATATTACCCCATTGTAGTGCTCCTACTGAAAGGATTTTTAGCACAGTTAGTTTAAACAAAAACAAAATTAGGAATAAACTTTCGACCGAAACATTACAAGGAATTTTACATTAGAGATATAAACTTACCAATCAAAAATGTCTTGTTTTTTTTTTTTTTTTGTTAAATTGTCAACGTTATTTTATTTTATTTTGTTATTTATTTTATTTTTGTATGATGTAATTTCCAATGCAACACTGAATCACTTTGAAATATAATACTTGGGTATTCAACGAGAGTTCAATGGCGCAAATTCCAGGAATGCTAAGGGTTCTAAGCACCCCCAGATTACAAATAAGTACCCCAATATTTTATATTGTGAACGATATCGAAATAAATAATGAAATAGTATTGAACATATTCATGGGAAAAAAATTCAATGTTATTAACATTCAAATAGCAATGTATTTTATTAGTTTTATTATTTTAATTTTTTTAATGAACTATTATGGTGTTAGTTTTAATGAGGATTCGTGCCAATAGTATTTGTACCCCTTATAAAATTGATTTACTATACAAAAAATAAATAAATCAACAAACTTTCCCTTTAGTATGCTTATACTAACTGAATAAACTTAAAAAAATAAATAAAAATGGTTAATTATTTAACTTTGGTAATAATAAATTCTCAACAGGTATATTTTAATATATAAAGATTCATCAAGTTTACATCTAAGCTATCAAATAATAATGTTCTTTTTATTTATTTTAAATATTCAATTTACTACGGTCACTATAACTTTTATCCTTAATTTCCGAACTACAATTTATAAGGATATTGTAATATAATTTGGCTATAACTAGAAAGAATATTAATTTTTGGTAATTGATTGTAGGTACATTATTTTAAACATTACATATATCAACATTTTGATACTGTGCATACTTTAATGCTATACTGGTTTGGAATTCATAAACAACAATACTGTACTTACAAAAATAATTTATTAATACTTATTACTGTAGGTACCGAAATTATATGCTAGTACTATAATTCAATATTGGATGTCTAGTATTGCATCAGTAATGCAAGTCAGTGATAAATCAGCGTTGTGTTCATTAGTAGTTGGTGTAATATCATTTTTATTCAAATACAACTCGCACTGTATTACTGTAATGTTACAAGTTGTACTGAGTAACATTGTTTATATATTACTGGAACTTTTGAATTGAATTTTTTGAATATTAATATTTAGAGTTAACTTTTTACTTTTTATGTAAATCACTGTTGTTGCGTGCCGTCACTACTCATTGTCGTATTAATGTTGAAATGAGGTTTTTAAATAAATACTCTTTGTTAAATTGAATGTTAGGTTTTTATTATAACTTTACTACAACATTTAATTAATAGGTATATCTGGTGCTTGTGTATGATCGGATTAAACGCATCTACCGACTACCTATGAGTCTGTTTCGTACCCTCTTATATACCCCGTATGTGCGTGTTACAGTGGTCCTTTCTCCTAACACGCGAGGTCAGTTGTTTCTAATTTATGATTTTGTTGTTTTCTAAATTCTGTCAACTAAAATTTCTATTAACTAGTTTCTACACGAGGTCACATTCGCAATAATCGTATACTTGGAGATTATATTTGAGATAGTGTTTCGAATTTAAATTTGGTATGTCACAAGTCATGAGTCACTAATTTGATTTATTTTTTAAATATGTTTCAGAGAAAACAAATTGCTCATAATTTGTTATAATTTATAGCAAATATGTAAACAAGAGTAACTATACCTGGCTTTTAATTGTAAACAAGTGCGTATAACAACAACCAATACCAAATACTATGTAAACGACTCTCGCAATAGTTCAATTATTCGTTGTTTTGAAAACAACGAAAACAATATTAAAATTCTTATCGAAGAAATGCGTTATTTGTGTGACACATGTTCCGCATCGTACGATACGAGAGAGATGAGCTTTGAAAATGCACATGCACGTGCAGTCATCATATCGAAGAAAAATTTGAACTAGCATACTGCCCAAACTGGAGAAAAACCATACTCGTTCGACACTTATGGGAAACGTTTCCCGTGAATATAAATTAAATCGACCACAGGTGCCACCCATACCGGAGAAAAACTATACTCGTGTGGGAAATCGTTTCCCGTGAAGACAAATTTAAACGAGCACAAGCGAACCCATATCGGAGAAAAACCATATTTATGTGACACGTGTGGCAAATCGTTTCCCGTGAAGACAAATTTAAACGAGCACAGGTGAACCTATATCGGAGAAAAACTATACTCGTGTGATACGTGTGGGAACTCGTATCCCGCGAAGACAAATTTAATCAACCATAGGTGCATCCATACCGGAGAAAAACCATATTCATGTGACATGTGTGGAAAATCGTTTCCCGTGAAAATAAATTTTAACGAGTACAGGCACACCCATACCGGAGAAAAACCATATTTATGTGACATGTGTGGAAAATCGTTTTCCGTGGAAACAAATTTTAACAAACTCACGCGCACCCATACAGGAGAAAAACCATATTCGTGTGATACACGTGGGAAATAGTCTACCAACAAGGCTCTTATTATGTCTCGTGTCTATTATGATTCTAACCAAAATACCGACACACCGAACGGAACGCAAGCGAGGGTGTATTTTTAACATTTTCTATAGCATAGATGAAACTACTTTATCAGAAATAACTGATCAGTTGAATAACAATTCATTGTTATATGATCAAAACGTAAGTGATTCTTACAAATCTTTATTCGTATAATGCACAAAATGACTTGTGTGATTTAGTTATTGATTTTAACTCAATGTATGCATCTTTAGTTTAAAATATTTGTATACAAAGATAATTACTAGGCCTTCACGCAAGTATTCTCGGTGAGGCTCTAGTAATCAATTTGATTTCAAAATAAATGAAATGACATTTGTTGTAAGTTTGTTAGTGTAATTTAGACGCAGGTATTTCAACTAAAACATTTTGTTGTAACAAAAAGAAACTTATGTAATAATATGTACTATTATGACTATTATTTTTATTATTCAGGTTTCTAAAATATTTGTATATTATAAAATAAAATGCATTATTCGTTCAAAAATTGTATGTATTCTTTTGTTATAAATTATTATATCCTTTCTATGCTTTGGATGAACATCTCATAGAGGAGAATTTTAATAACTTAATACAAAATTAATTCAACGAATTAATAACGACTTAGAAGGTAATCTTATAAATAAACTGTATTGAAAACTAAATTATACCCACCAAAGAAATTGTAGGCATAGATTTATATCTTGGTAAATTTCTATATCCTAGACAATAAACAATTCATTTTATAAGGTCCATGTTCATTCCGTTCCACTTTTTTTTAAAAAAAAAAAATGTATAGTTTAACGTTCATTTTCTAATTAAAGTCAACAATGATTTAAAAGCTTTAATAAAAAAGGAAATATTTTTTAATTTACATAAAATGCTGCAAGTAGTATTAACTTTTGTCATTTAGCTCTGCAACATGTGAACGAAGTTTATCAGCTATACACAAAATAAAAACATAGGTGAGATCTTCTATGCTTCAAGATCGGTTCACTTATCTATCTGTTCTCAATATAGAAAAAGATCATTATTAAAGTGGAGATAGTGAAAGGATTTTAAATGAATTTACAAAATCTTCAAGAATGTTGGTTTTGAAATAAAGTATTTATAATATCAATAATAATATTTTCCCAAACAATTTTATATTTTAATTTATGTATTTATAAGTTGATATTTCTTAGTTTAAATAGTATTTGCTTTAAATAATATTTAGTATAATTTTATACAATAAAAATAAATGAAATGTTTATTATCCTATAACCTAATAAATATTTAATATGCTCACATAATACACGGATCAGCTGCAACAAATATTATATTAAATTGCATAAAAGAATAATAATAAAAACAATAGAAATCAATAAAAAGTACATTTCAAATTATTGTCCCTGCTGGTTAATGGAACATTTTATTTATTCAAATTTCTTAAAATACTATCCCCTAAAAATTCTGATGTGCTATTAACAGTGGTGTCGGCACGGCAAGTGCCCAACAGTTATAGAGGGCTGGCTTGTTCGCCGGTTAAATAATAATTATAAATAATAACAATTAAATAAGTGGTTGAGTACCAGTATATTAAACAAGTTTTATTTCTTTTGTTTTTATCAAGTAAAGTAATATATATATATATATATATATATACAATAAATAAATCAATCAAGGTGTGGCCCACACGGCACACACTAATAAAATACACAAATGACTAATGACAATAATTTGGTCTAAAACGGCACAACTGAATAATACGGAATATAATAATAATAAATGTTAATTACATGTAATAATATAATGACAATTGAATAATAATAAATCAAATGTGTGGCCCACACGGCGCACACGTACTAATACAATTTTATAATAGTTGCCCTTGAAGGCTAGGCCCGTCGACCTGTACACACTTAACGATAAACAAATATGGTCGACCAATACTCACATGTGACTAACAAAAGAACCGCCACCAACGAAGATAGAAGCCGTTCTGCAGCCCGAACGATGACACAAATGACAAAACTACGTTATTCACAAGGCGACCGCTGGTGAACTACAAACAATAAAAAGTTATAACGCTGGACAATATCTGATTGCCTCGAACGATACTTTACCAGACGGTCGAACCGCAAAAACAAAGAGGGTGACGAAAACGTGGTTTCACAAGAAAATGACTGCAAACACGGAAACATGAATATTTGAATAGGTGTGCACACCATGTCAACGAAAAAACGAGAGCGCGACGGTACCGACGACATTCACCACGAAGGCTCTGGCCGCCAGACACCACAACGAAGATAAAAGTCTTAGTGCCACCACACAAAACTGAAAAACACACGAACTTAATGAAGCCTGTGGCACTGAGCACATGATTTGGACTTTTAATGAAAACATAACCGACAAAAACTGAAAACATGCAATAACGAATACATTGTCATGCGATGATAACGACACGATTACGCACCCGGCCAGTCGCACACGGAGACTTATCACCGCCGCCGACGATGGCTGCGGATACGAAACGTAACGCTATACATCGCACGAAAATAATAACATAATGCACAAACGAATTACATGACACATTATATTTATGTCGCGGCTTATGGCGCGAACAAGTGGAGAACCTTCTAATGAATGAAAACTAGTCTGTCCATAAACTGGTTAATTAAAATGATTAAAGTTCAATAAATTAAAAGAGTAATATTTAATAAGAATATTTATTTTATTTTATTTTAATGAATCATTTATAAAAACCATATGTGGTAATTATGCTGCAATACATATTAAGAATCATTTGCAAATTGTTCACTGATAAATACTGTGACCATATTTCATGGACTGGCCGTAGATGGGTGAAAGAAATACATGAATAAATTAAAATAACCTCAACTTATTAAAATAGTAATGGTATTAAAAATGTACAATAAGAATGTTAAATGTTCTAAGAGTGCAATATATCTACATCGGCTAATTTAAAATTAACTATGTTAATATGCACAACATACATGTAATGTACAGTGTAAATCACTATCATAAGCAAAATATCTATTTTTAATTGTACTGTGTACCCATATTTTCCATATTTTGTAAAAACATACCGATTAACATAAAATTAAGATCACCTTCAAATGTACTTTGTACCCATATTTTGTAAAAATATATTAATTAAACATAAAATATACGCATGCAAAAACCGATTAACTGAACACGCGATTTAGGAATATGTAACCTTTTCTAATATTAGCCAAAAGTCAAGGAATCACCTAAAAGACGTCAATACATTCGACGCAAAAACAACTACAAGGGCAAAAAGCTGCATATAAAAGAGCTCCAGACCAACATCAGAATCACACGTATCAACCCAGCCATATGAGGAGGATCAGACGGATCCAGTCATCAAGCTCAACTTACATACGCACATTATACTTGTTTGAATTTGTTGATTTACTTAAAAAGTGTTAAATAAAGTTTACACAAACTTATTAAAAGTACTTTATGTCTTTAAATCCACTGACAAGGTTGTTTAACACTTCGTATTGTGTTACTCTGTCGAGAGCCACTCCCGGCACGTAACATACTTATAAAATCTTGTATATTTTATTTTACTGTTATTTGTTAACAGTATTAATTGAATTATGTATAGTTAAGTAAATTTGTATCAAAACAATCTTCATTATTCATTATACATTTTCATTCAAAGGTTTATTAATTCCCAAACATTGTTACTGTAAATCATGCATTAATTTATTAATTTCTTCATTATGTTTAAAAGTCATTCAAGAATGTTCTTTTCTTCCGTTGAATGTTACGAAGTTTGAAAAATAAGTAACCAAATGACTAAGAGCTGCAAATATCCAATTCAAAAGTTCCTATAACAGAAAATAACTGCCTACAAACTGTTCAGTAATTTTAATTGTAAAATAAAATGTTTTCATTTAATTTTTAATTTTGGTTTTTAGATTTGTTACAATTATTTGTTGACAATTAACTGTAATCATTGTAATATAAACTATAATAATGAAAATTTATTTATTATTATATAACTATTATTTTACACTATTAAGTTTATAACTATAATAAATAATATAAAATGAGTTATAAATGTACATGCAAATAATAAAAATGTTATTTTTCATTCAGTTTGAAGAAACAAATTTTTTCATTAGTTAACAAAATTCCAGATGATTTTATAACACTTTCAAAAACTTTTTATGTTTATTAAAGGATTTTTAAAAAAATGGAAACTGACTTAAATAAATTATAATAATAGTAATAATATAATATCTAATATTTAACATGATGAATTGTATTTAATGTATAAACTGTTATGTATAATATTCAACACTGCATAAACCTAAAACGTTGAAAAGATACGTGATTATTATTTTATTAGATATTGTTAATAGACAAATAAAATGTGCCGACCGAAGACGTCGTATTGAAATCAGTGAACAGTGTCAGAAAAAAATAAATAAGATAATGAATAAACAAGACGAATTATAATGACAAAATATAACAAAAATTTTGGGTGAGCGCGGACGGGCGTAGAGGCCACTACGTCGATATCGATCCGACACGCATCTCTGTTGAGAGGGTCAGTGGATCGGTTGATTTCAAAGAATCATCTTAAACAAAGAAGAAACTATTTTTAAGCCATCATCAACTGTGATTTATGTTTAAAACAGGGCATTGAAATATGCTAGCTCAACCGCCGCCATCTAAATGCGGTTGAGGTCGACCATACGGTCTGCATTGGCGACGGCCTCTACTTAGCGCGCTCGGATTATTAGAGTTCGTGAATCGGTATATATACTGTTGAAAGTACCGGGATCGTCACAAGGTAGAGTTCACTTACCTCCTTTCTTAGTTTAGTCACCGCGACGGGCCCGTTGGACAACAGAAAACAGCACGCTTTGGTGGACAATATACAAACTAATCAGTGCAAACGAATAATAATTTATATTTCATCGTGATATACAACATAGGTACAATTTTTCGTGTCAGCCGTTCCAACTATAAAAATAAATCTTCAGTAGTATTACTATTATTACTGTTATTTTACTATTAATTATGGTTTCTAATAAAATTATAAAATTTATATTTATTTTAATTAACAATTTCACCAAGTCTATGCGACATACCTATATATGTGGGTGTGTATGTATACTTAGACAAATATATAATAACTAAAATAAACTGGTAAACAATGATATATAGCAATTGTGTACTGCTGGTATAAAAATATAAAAAAGTATACAATTGTGACGATTTGCACATACACACTAAATTAATTTTGTTGGTATTGGGAGGACTAGCCAAAAATGCAGTTCGAACGTTCTAAAAGACAAAGACAAATCATTAGGGTTTGTTTTGTAAACAAAAATTGATAGGTTCAACCTTCACAAATTTTAAACAGTTAAGGGTATTTCCATTTGAAAGTGGTATGTCATCAGTTTTATCATATATTGTAAAACCGGTGTTATTTCTTATCAAATAAATATGTTTTGGCCACAAAATCATAATTTAATACTATGTAATTATCAATTTTATAATCACAAACCAGAAAAGAAAACAACTGCAGAAATGTTGCACATATTCATTTAATGTAAGTGAGTAAATTAATTAATTTAGTGACTTCTTAAATTATTTATAAAACAAAACCAATTTATTTACATAAATAATGGTCTAATTTCCCAATATTTTAATTAGTTTAAATACAGCTTATCAAAAGATCTCATGACTTCATATGGCATCATTGGGATTATAATGAATAAGTTATAGAATAATATTTATTTTTCTAATGTATTCAATATTTGTAACAATTATGAGATATATGCTACTGGAATACACATTTTGTTTGTAAAGTAATAATGTAAATGAGTATTTACATACAGTGTTCATTATGGGTCTCACTGACGAAGTTCAAAATGAACAACTAGATAGTATATTGGTTAGTTTTTATTGATTGCACTTGATTTAAAAATACATGTATTTGATTTAGGAAAATAACATGGATGATATTCAAAGACACAATGAAAGAGATTATATTCAAAGAGTATAAAATGACCATTGTCATGATCCACATCAGAATGAAGAAAATTTAGCAGAAGAAATTTTTGATGACACTATTGAAGATGACAATGAAAGGTATTCGCCAATGGGACCTAATTGAATTACAAGTTCTTGGGAAAAGCCAAATTGTCATTGTGATATTCAGTTTACACTACTATCAATATGTCCTTTATCACCTTTTGAATATATGAATATTGTTATAATATTGTGTTGCAGACTTGTACAAAAACACAATTAAACCTAGTTTAAACAATTCACTGTTGTCATAGTTTCCCTATAGATAGTTCAATTGGTTAAAAATCAAAATGTTGTTTGTCAGTTTTTAAAAGTATTAAGTAATAATGAACAATTTAATTGATTTCAGACTGCTCCAACAACATGGTTATGAAGAAAGCCATTGACTCTGGATTGTATATACACCCACAATTTATACGGAAGAAATACTTACAAAACATTGTCTTTACATGTTCATAATTGTTTAGAGTTTCGTTGACCACTTGTTTCCTTGCTATGCTCTTCATATATGTGGAGCACTTTGAACAAATCCCTATGTTGTCCCCGAGTGATTCAATGACCTGTTTTAGAAGTCCTTCGAACACTGGGTTGGACATAACATTCGAGTTTTCATGCTTCAACTCTAATTTTGTTGATGGCCAATACCCTTTCTTTGCTGTGGTCATAGTAGTTCTTTCCATATCAGCGCTTCGGCTCATTATCTCTTGTGATTCCAGTCCTATATATTGTTTCCCTCATTTCTGTTCAGTAAAAGGTGAAAAGTTATCTGAGCTAGATTAGTCATATCCATCTCGCACTTATATCATGCAGCGACCAACCTGGATTTATTTACTGCACTATAATAAGAAAGCGCTGTTCTCTCAAGCACACTTAGGTAAGTAGGTACTCCATACTCGAGTCTGTGGATATAAGAATAAGGTGACATACGTCTTTTAATTAGTATACTTATCACTTTGATGTTAATGTTCTCTGTTTTTCCCATCGAATGTAAAGCTAATTCTATATTGTTGGCGCTTTTCATCATTCTTGTTGGAATTAGGTCAGACAACTCTTCCACTACTGTTTGTTTATTCTCTGACCCCTCCATTGTATCTGCTTTCGAGTACTCTTGGGGAAAGCTTTTAATGTAGAATTTAGTTTAAAGAATGTGTTTTTACGGTGATGGATTGTATTATAATATTGTTATAATGTTTTTGGTTAAAGTTTATATAATTTATTAAAACTAAGTTTGTTTTATTATCGATACTAAAGATCAATTGATTATATTTTCTTATTGTATAATATATTCCTATATAATATAGTATATTGTATATATGTTTTATTAAAACCAAGTAAACTAATGTTTCTATGAATATAAATCATAATGTTTTTTGGTTAAAGTTTATATAATAAACTAGGAATTAAAAAGTTAATCGTTTTTATTTCATCGTCCATGGTAAGGTTAGGATCAAATAATTTTATTTTTCTTACAATATGTTTTATTATGTCTCAGTAAACTAATTTTCCTATGAATATTTAATAAGAAACTTATATTTTTTGTTTTTTAATTTATAAGATTATTAAAAATGAGAATATAGACTATTGTTTTTGAAATTAATTTTTTCTTAGTTTCATATGATATTTTTTATTCAAAGTTCAAAATAAATATAATACTAAAAATAAAATACTTTTCATCCTAATGATGCCATACGGCATCATGATTATAATTAATTAAGAAAACTAAAATTTATAAATTTTTTTTGAAAAGTTCACCTAGTGGGCTTAAATAGTTAAAAATAATCAGCGTAACATACTATATAACATAACATAAATAAAAAAAAACCCACTATTTTTAAACAAAAAAAAAATTTATTTTCTAAGGTCTTTTAAGGTAAATTATAATTTTTTTTAGAATGTACAGGCATATTTATAAATTATTATAAATATTAGTTACAAATAGGTTTTAAATATCTGTTCATGATGTAAATATGTGTATTTATATATATATATGTATGTAAACAAATAACCAGAAAATTAAAGATAAAGTTCAACTTATTTTATCGATAATCCAATACTTTCATAGCTATTAATTGAATAATCACACAAAATATTAATATATCATTCCATATATTACGAATTACGATATATTGTTTTTTCTTCTATGTTTGTTATAAGTTTTCCTAGTATATTGTACTATTGTGTATTTGTATAAATGTTGAGTTATTAACTAAAAGCTATTAATAAAAAAAAATCATTCCATATTGTTCTTTGTAGTTGTACGGTGCAATCAGTATTTCTTATAGTTTCCAAAAAATGTCAAACCTTCCATCGAATTAACATAAATTAAATGATGATGATGAAAAAGCAAAATGCTGTTTATGTAATAGTATATTTAGTAATAAAGGCAATATGAATAAACAAATCCTATTTTGTGGACAATAAAAGTAGTGTCTGTTTGGTGAAATGTCCTTTACTCAGATAAGACTTTAAGACATTTATAAATGTATGTGAACATTATGTGCAATTTAATACAAGAAGTTATAGTTTTTCACTCACTTCATGGTATTTTTATTAATTTTTTAATGTGTTAATATTAATAATAACTAATAAGTAATAATATAATTCTATTGAAATATTGAATTATCCTTGTTTCCAGGTGAAGCATGCTCACCATATTTTAAACTCAAGTTATCGCATAAGGAAAATAAAATAAACATCATTTCAAGTACACTATGATTCACTCAGAATCTAAAATGAGAAGAGCATGTTTTAAAACTCACTCTTAAATAAAACTTAAATAAAATCTTATAGGAATTTAAAACATGGAAGAAAAATATTGAAAAAGAGGATCTGTATTTTTTTGTTGTTTAAAGGGTAGTTGGCAACAAAACCTATTATGTTTGTCATATAGATCAGGATCTTCTCGAACAATAAGTACAGGTAAGAAAATGGAATGGTCACAAACTTATAAAACTGGTAAGATTCGTCCTGCTGAAATAACGATAACTTATGTCGAAAGTTACATACAAGTAAAATTAAGAAGAATTCATGTTGACCATGTATTAATTATGAAACTTTTACATCTGGCAAAAGAAGAAAGAATTAAACTGGCTGGTAAAATTAAGTCAGTTGTGATTTGTCAATGTTTGAATGATATTTGAAAATCAGTAACATCAAACGAAACCATCAATCGTTTCCATGCTATGGACAAACGGGATTTGTACAATATTAAAAGGGATTATGACTTGGACAGAGACACTTTACATACAAATTACACTTTTAGTATAGAAAAATGTGTGCAAAAACAGATGTTACTCAAAGAAAAATCACTAGTTACATATTTTAAAGTATAAGGATGTGAGAAAGTTCCAGGTGGAAAAATGATTTTATGATTATAATATTGACACCATATTAAATGTATGTTTTGTCAAAATATGCAACTGACAGAATTTGCATTGATAGTACTCATGGAATTACCAGCTATGGTTTTCAGATGACGACATTACTCGTGGTTGATGAATTTGGAGCTGGTTGTTCAGTTGCATTATAAGTAATAGAATTGATTCAGTGGCTGTCTAGATTTTTTTATTTGTTTATAAAAGAAAAAGTAGGTTTAATTTCAATTTAAATTTCTATGTCAGATGATACATTAATGCCTGGTCTGATATAATGTGAAAAATCACAATTTCATTTACTTTGAAACTGGCATGTAGACAAAAGTATATAAGGCTTGTCGTACATTGGTGGAAATGTTGGATATTGATCAGTTTCAGGATTCCTTAGAGTGCTTTATTGCAAACATATAAAGATGATGTCAAAACAAAAGATTTTGGAATTCACTTTGAAAATTATTATTCTCAACGACCCAAAGCCTGGGCATTTTGTTACAGAATTTAACTGTCTTTGAACAGAAACATGTACCTGAAGCAATACACAAGAAATTAAAATATTGTTATAGGCATGGTTAACAAAATAGAAGAGTCAACAAGTGCATCATTTTACTTACGTGATTATCAACAGATATGATGTTTTGAAAAGACTATACGAATGATGTAAAACAAAACCTACTTTTCGTATGAAACAAATAGCACATTTTCATAGTTGAAGTATTAATATTGAAAGCAGTAAATTAAAAAAAGGAGACAGTAACACATGGCTCGTGCGATCGAAAACGATAGATAAGGATTATACTGTTTCATTTGATAATTCAAAAAATTGCATAGGATGTCCTTTGACATGTCTTGGTTTTCATATTTGAGTCCATCAATATACGTGTACATGTGTAAATTAATATATCAAAGGAAACTTTTGTAAGCATGTGCATGAGTATCTAATAAAACAGATACTTAAATAAATATTAAGATATAGTAATGTCAGCATTTGAGGAACACAATAATTATGTTGTCCAAGAATCTTAAATAACATCGGTGGATCAAAAAAAATCAGTTTTCATTCTAACTCGCTTTATAGCTTTAATTTTAGCAACAATAGGAATTGCTAGCACTGCAACAGATGAAGCAAAATTAAAAGATATTAAAAAATTTGATGAATTAATGCAGATCTTACAACATGATTAGATAGATTCCACAATATTTCCACTATACAAAATAAAAAAAAACAAACATCCAATAACAGGCTATCAAAAACAACAGTTTCAAAAAACTATCAATAGTAAAAGTCAATTAAACCAAGTAATACATACAGACTTTGATCATGTTTATTAAGATGCATCTTCGAAACCACAATAATAAGTAGCAGATTTATTATATTATGTTCTATTTGTAACCCTTTGTGAATTGTAGCTATAGAAGTATTTATTTTAATTTGTAGTATGACTTCTTAGTAAACGATTTAAGAATAACCTAATAATGATTTAAAATTAACAAATAAGTAATTGATTTGACTTATAATAATAATTGATAAGATGGTTGATAATATAATATTTTCTAATTTTTGATAAGATTTGAATTATTGGTACGCGCGTCAAACCACAGATAAATAATTGGAACACTTATTTAGAAAACTCATATTAACTAGCAAGTTATTTCATGAACACAAATTTTGTGTTTTATTAATAATAATATTATATAAGAAACAAAATGCACATTTTAAATTTTAATAAAATTTTCAATTATTTTCTCATAAATCATTATCTATTCCTCTATTATGAATTTTGTATGATAGTATAATTCTGTATACAGTTATTAATTTAATGTGAATAATTTTGTATATTAATTTTGAATGATCCACCTTTTTGACAAACTTGGATACGTACATGCTTGGTATTATTATGCTCATATTTAAAACCTTTTTGACATGTCAACAGTAGCACTTTTGTTGAATAATGGTATCTATATAAAAATAATGATTTAAGAGTTTTAAATAATACTGAATTCAGTTTTTTTTTTAATTTTTTTAAAAAATTACTACATAAAATAGTAATTAAGAAAAAATAAGTAATTTAGTTTTTTTTTTAATTTTTTTAAAAAATTACTACATAAAATAGTAATTAAGAAAAAATAAGTAATTTTAAACAAATTAATTTCAGTATGATTATAAATTTATTGAAATTAAATAAACTGGAATTCATGATTTTAACCAACATTGGTGTTTTTATAGTATTTAAACAAAATACATGAACATTATTACTATTAATTTTGTAATAAATTTTTGTACTAGGTTTGTTTTTTAGGTTTAGAGAGGATAAATTATAATTTTATAAATAAGAGCTATTGATGTTCATACTACTAATTAAGTATCTTTAGTAAAACAATTTTTAAAAATTTGTTATAATTAAAATGGAAAAGGTTAAAATAATTGCACTTTCTTTTACACATGAAAGTAATTTTTCTACATGGTGCTTAATAAAAATTGATAATTGGAATTTCTCCCCTCCTCCCCTAGATTTGAGTCATTTAGGATACCTTGTAGCTTGTATTTAATCTAAAAAATTATTTAACTTTATTTATGTATTTAGCCACAGTATCAGTGGCGCCTACACGTTATATCTAGTGTGGCTTAAGCCACACTTATTTTTGGGGTGGGTGTCTGGTGGCATTTAGACGTTGGAACACTATAATCTGTGAATTTAATAATTTATAATATAAATATGTAATATTGTAAATCGTAATTAGTAAAAGCCATAACTAGGTATTAGTAAGGTATAACTATTAACTAATAACTAATTATTGATTTGTAATATGTATAGTCTGTATAGAATAAAGATAATGTTAGTGTTCGACCTCCGTCCCAAACACACGTGTGTTCCGTACTTATTAGCTCCGATAGCAATTCCAGCTGAACCAGCTCACAACAATCAACAACGAAATAGGTATGCAATTTTTATCTTACTCGTAATTGCAACGCCTAATTACACCGGTCGTCGGTACTCGACGGCACTCTGACCTACAGCCATATATCAATATCATATATATATATATATATTATCATAATATCATATATCATTTATATCATTATATGATAACATCATATATCAATTATCGGTTTTCAATTGATTTGATAGTGTTGACGGTTAATACTCGTTATAAAATATTACTTTAAAGCAAACACACAGTATGCCTCCTAAACTCGATACTCCGATCAAAACGTCACTAAAAGCTGGGAGTAGTAAAACACTGGTATCTAATGAAGATATTATAAGTGCATTAAATTCCTTCAAAAATGAAATGTTATCCTCAAATAAGTCGCTTTCTGAACTCCAAGCTAAACAATTTCTTGATTTAAAGACTGACTTTACATGTATTTCTAATCAAATGCTTGAATTAAAAGCTGAAAATGCTAGACTGTGTAAAAAAGTTGACGCCTTGAGAGAAAAAATTTCAAATTTAGAAAAATACAATACTTCTGAATTACCACAATCGGTTGTGAATGAGATACTTCAGGAAATATTTGAGCGTGAGAGATGTCAATCTAACTTGATATTTTATGGTGTCCCTGAGTTAACTTCTTCTATTGTATCTGAGCGAGTTTCACATGATAAACTGACCACCAATAATATACTTGAGTCGCTAAGCGATCTCATTCCGCAAAACTTAAAGCTTATTCGTATTGGTAAACCTCGTTCTGATATTGCTCGCCCGATCAAAGCTGTCTTTGATAGTAAACAATCTGCAATGCATTTAATGTCCGCTTTCAACTATGCCAAACGTTCGGGCAGTTCATTTCTTGATGGTTTTCGGATGGTTAGTGATAAAACGTCATTACAACGCAAGTTACTACGTGCCTGCCACTTGGAGATGGAACGGAGAATTAATGATGGTGAACCTAATCTACGAATAGTTTTCGAAAATGGAATTCCTAAAGTCGGTACAGCTACATCAAAAAACGGAGGCCTACGTTTACATACGGCCAACAACCATTCTTAGTGTCA